>OW679202.1:125424592-125549113 GCA_940337035.1 Agriotes lineatus | reverse complement strand
CTTAATTAAAGCAATGTCTTAAATGTTAAACGATGATTGCTTTTAAATCGAGAGCTGTTATTTTCAGGGTGGGTTCGCCAAAATCTAGTTCTCTATTAATTGAAGTTTTAAAATTGTATTTCCAAAAATCTTTGACTATCAATGACACATAACGTCAAACTTGACATTTAAAATTCATCAAACCAGGTAATTGACAATTGTATCTTACATTAACACATTTATTATTCAATTCACCTACGTAAGTACTAGATCAACTTTATATTATCACTTTCTTTTATTGACAGTTATTCAAAAGGCTTTCTCAATTTATCTACACAGACCTCTATAACTGCTCTAGCTTTCACTGCAACATCCAACAAATACCGGATCCTGACGTGTACAGACTGCAACACCTACTGCCCACTTCACAAACAGCAACACCTATGATGGTCTGTGAATCCTTTCAACTGCATCCGTCCTGTCAAACCAACTCCTCTGCTCCCAAAATCCAGTCCTGGTTTCTCCTGAATGTCACTGTCACACGAACTAACTCCTGGTAAGTTGCTATATTATGATGTTCCAAATCTAACTTTGTTCCCTTTTTGCAGATAGTCCGATGTCTCTTGTAATATTCACAGAATATCCAAATCAAATAATAACTTGTAAAAACTTCTACTAATATCTTGTACGTATAAATAAATCCAAATCTCTTCAACTAATATAACATTCTGTATTCTATATCTCCAATTAACTGTATCTGTATAATCTCCTCATCCACTTGATGTCTCAATAAATTCCATTTTATATTTCACCTGTTCGACCTCGTAGATTTGTTTAAAGCCCTTTTTTTATTTGTCATTACCAAAATCAACACAAATTAAGGCATAATTTCTATTTTTATTTCACAAAATTAGTTATTTCAAAATTACATCTATGTTTTCATGAGTTGTTTTACAGTAACTAACTAAACAAACTTCTATCCCTATTAGATACAATTCTTAGTGCACACTTCCTATATTTTAAAATAATACTATTACATGATATTCATTCTGACTATTATTAACAAATACATTTGTCTAATGTTACCTTGGTTTGTTCTTTATTAACATTTAATACAACCATTAAGTTTATTTATTTCAATTAATATCGCATTATCAAATGACTTCTTTCATTGTATCAATTACTTTCATTATTCATATTCGAAATTTTACACCCATTAAGATCTAATTATTGCAACCTTCCAAATTTATTAGTTTTGAATATTTCTTTCTTATGATTTATTATACTACGTCATGTATCATAACACAAATTCCTCAATTAAGAAAACGATTTAAATAATCTAGTTTTATTTCAAATCTCTTTTCTTAATTTCTTTTAATTAATAAATTGTTTATACCACATGCTAATCCTAGTATCTAATTTAATAACAATTAATATCTATTTACATCTATCTATTTAAAATCACTATGGAAACAACGTATTAAATCTTTCCAACAAACAACAACCTTTTTTATCTCATTATTTTACATTTTGTATAGATAAATCATTGATATATGAAATCTTCCTCTTATTCTCCCATCTCTTTCATTTATTAGTTCATAAGTGTTATTATTATTAAATATTTGATGTATTCTATATGGTCTTTCATATGCACATAACAGTTTTGCACATTTCTTTTCTTTCCTGTTTGCTACTCTGAGTTTCTTTGCAATTACTAAATCCCCTATTTTAAATTGTACCCGTTTTAATATCTTCTTATTTTGCTTCCTTTCGTATCTGTCGTTAATTATTTTCAATCTTCTTCTAACTCTTTCTAGCAGCTGCATTACTTCAACGTTACTTTGTTCTCTTCTCCATGGTCTAGCTGAAATTATTTGTTTGCATAAAGTAATTGGACTAATCTCTGTCGTTGTATTTGGAACATTATTTATAAAACTTTCCACATCTGGCAAATATTGTGATGTTCATATGTGAGTATCCTTAAATATTTAATTACCTCTTTAATATATCTTTTGCAATATTACTTTGTGGATGTCTTATACTACAAAAAAAACCTTTATTCCCTTTTCATCTAAATTATTCAATAATTATGCATTTCTAAAATATGTTGCATTATCTGCCAAAATCTTTCTTGGTTTACCTACTTGTTCTTCAAAATTTCCAATTGACTTGATCACATGTTTAGTATTACAGTATTTCACTGGGTATATTTTTATAAATTTAAAAAATGCATCTACCATAATCAAAATATGCTTGTACCCATATTGTCCTGTAACTAGATTTGATAAGTAATCAATAGCTACCAGTTCCATCAGTTCGTTTACCCTAATACTTTTAACAATATTCTGATTTTTAAAATTCTTTTCCTTTGCAAATTGACAAATTTGAATTAATTGTTTAATTAATCTGATATCATTTTTCGTATAAAAACATTCCCTAAACATTAACCAAGTTTCCTTGTCCCACAATGTCCAAATATTGTATGAATTTCCTCAACAACTTCTAACATAGCTTCTTTATTCAAAACTATCAATTCTTTATTTTCTATGACCTTTACCAATAAATTTTCTTTAATTTGATACCCTTTATAATTATTATCTTGACTTTGTAATATTAAAGTTTTTAATTCTTGAATTTCTTTTACTGTCTGTTTAATCACAACCTCTTGTTTTGATAACCTTCCTTCCTTATAAATTTTCTCAATTCCAATTAAGATTTGTTTTGGTTTCTCATAATTAGGTACAGCCTTTCTACTTAAAAAATCTGCAACTACATTTAACTTTCCTGGCCTATGTTTAATATCAAATTCATATTGTTGTAAATACAATGCCCATCTATATAACCTGTCATTATGAAAAGTTTTATTTTTCAAAAACGAAATTGCTGAATTATCCGTTTCAATATCAAATTTGTTCCCTGTTAAATAAAATTTCTTTCTCAGCTATGGTATATCTAATTTCATACTCTTTAATATTCTTGAAATAAAATATATTGGTACTTCTATCCCATCTTGTATTTGTCTAATACAAATGCTGCAATTGATTGATCAGATGCGTCTGTACGAAGTATGAACTTTTCTTCAAAATTCGGATATTTCAGTAATAACCCTTCATGAAACCTCTGTTTGATGGTATTCAATGCAAACTCTTTCTTCATTTCATGACTATTTAACATCCTTTCTTAATAATTGTACTAAAGATAACGTCAACTCTGAATAGTTACTTATGAACCTTTTATAGTAATTGAAAACACCTAATAGCCCTCTTAATTGTTTTAAATTCGATGGACGAGGTAAATTCTTAATTTCTTCAAGACGTTTTTCATTTATGGTTACTCCATGTTTACTTATCTCGTATCCCAAATACGTTACTTTTTCCTGCATAAATTCACATTTTGATATGTTCAACTCTAATCCATTTTTATTTCATGTTTCAATTATAATTGCTAAGTGTTTTAAATGTTTTGTACGTTTTCAGAAAAAAATAAGATATCATCAGCGTAATGCACACAAAAGTCTTCAAATGGGTTTAATATCTTCTGCATTGCTCTTACCAGCGCTGCACAAGACGTTGATAACCCTAATTGTACCACTTTAAATTGAAAAATCTCCCCATAAAGACTGAATCCTGTGTATTTTCTCGACTCTTCATATAATGGAATAAGCCAAAACGAGTTTTTCAAATCAGTAGAAGTGGAGGCACAACTAAATGGATTATGTCAAAAGTCAACGGCGAATTAAATTGATTGAACTAATTAAACCGCCAATTCAACCGCGAAACAAATGCTTCAATTAAACCACAATCAGATGCTCTAATTAAATGCCCTAATTAAATCCGCGATTTTAATTACAGCAATTTGATTTTACACATATGATAATTAATTAACCACATGTGAATAATTATTTTAATTCGCGAAATCTACGGCGGCCATTTTAATTTCAATTTTCAAGTTTCATTTTTTTAATTTAAAATTTTCGGGGGTCGGCCATCTTGGTTTTCTGCGTGCGCACTTCTCTCGGCGGCCAGTTTTAATTTTAATTTAGCGCCCGTTTTGAATTTTAAATTGGTGAATCTATCTCTCTTGTACTCCTTGTCTCTCTTACATTCACATAATGGATGTTGAATTTAAAAAAATCTCTGGCCGACTCGGATTTGAACCCGCGACGTTCGTATCCACATCTAGGTTGCATCGATCTATGCCGCTAGGCCACGGAGCGTTACGGATTTTAAGATGTTAATCTGAATGGCACTTCACTCTTGAGTCGTTACGATTCTATATTTTAAACTAAATATTTCTTGAAAATTATAGTTTATAACATCGGAATTGTATCGTCTATAATTTTAAAAGCCTGATGATAATTTTAGAAAACTGGTTTCGTACGTGGTTTTGATGGAATTAATTATGTTATTTTTATCAATTGGCCAAACAGGTCGTTGCCTGTCGTATCGCAGACAAGAGATTTGGCCTGCAGCTGTTGGATCCTTTATAAAATTCAAACAAACTTTTCTCGATGGCCTATTGGTCTAATTAGGCGTTTTTAATTTAATTGCAAGCCGTTTCCTTAAAATCAGTGTTGATTCATAACAATTAGCTACTTTTTTTGCATACTTCAAACAGATAATTCAATTATAAAACCAAGTGACTTAATCGTTCAGTCGTGCTGAAATTTCACTGTCTTAGAATTTAAATAAACGGGTTGAATTATTCAAATGTTTTATTTTTGACCTCTGTTGCTGTAAAAACGCATGTCAGACCATATTATTATTTCTCCGTCTGTATTATTATCATGTATTTAATTAGAGATTGTGCTTTACCATCTGTATGTATTAACTTTTTTCATAATATACTTTTATTATAAACCATTTGTAGCCGGCTTGTTTTAATTTGTATAATAAAACAGTCGAATATTGTGAAATACATTTTTATTTATTAAATATTGTGTGACAATATATCTGCTTGTTACAAACTATTTGGGCTATTTTATTTCAAAGAGTAAATTGATTAGAGTAAAGTATTGGATATATAGTGCTTTTACATAATTGTCGTTACAAACTAAATTGTCAACAAAGATGTCTACAAAATGTAACATAGATACATCATTCATTTTAAAATATAAATACATTAAACAATATATTCCGCAAACGTTCGAGCTAAAATCTTGCAGTAATTTTGGATTATAAGACCAGTTTTTCGAGTTTTGTTGTATAAATGATAACCGCTTGGGGGCCTGAGGTATAAATCAAAGTATTCCCCATGTCCATATTGGTCTATATACATAGCATTCCAATGCTCCCCAGGTCGGTTTGATGGATCTGTGTTGACAATGATGACCACCGGTCTTGCAATTCTTGTAGGAAGTTGATCAGAAGCAAAATCATTCAAGAGACTAGGGATTAGTTGCAATTTTTTCTGAACTTCCAGTGTATTCATTACGCCACCAATCGGATAGAATTAATATGTTTTCCAGTGCACACACCGGCGAGCGGATGTTATGATTAAGGGAGCGTACGGCAGCAGTAGTTTTTTGCAAAACTTTTAAAGACGGGCACTCGAGATCCTTCAGATTCACGACGATTTTATTCAGAAAACTTGGAACTTCTTTTTTTCTAGGCCTTTGAGGTACACTTTTTCAAATTTTTTGATAACTTTTGCTAGCTCAGTTTTAAATTCATTAAAATTTATATAACCACAACTCCATGCTAGTCCGTGATGTCTATGCTCTAAATACTTTATGTTTTTTTTTAACGAAATAGGGCAGAGTGACATAATTTTCAGGGGGTTTTAATACAAAAATTGCTAACTGATTACCGTCTGCTGAAATAACCGCTACTTCTTTCGGAATAAACTGTTTATTCTTACCACGGAACCTTTGTAGGTCTACGAATTTACTGTCCATACTGACAAAATGTTTGAGCATGACTAAATTTTAAAAATTGTTGTTGGGTTTTTGATATAATGATACAATTTCCACACCGCGTCGCATAAAATTCTACAAAAACAGTATTTCTATTCAATTCTCATTGAAAAAATCGTCTGCCACCATCATTTCGATACACAAAATTTCAGTTACGTAGGCTCGTTGTTCATTTTTATTACAAAAGTTCTTGTACTTTTGATGGAAATATATGTATATTGAACACAAACTAACATAAATTTAAATAAAAACACGCAATTTTGTTGAACAAAATTTCTGCCACCATCATTTCGATACACAAAATTTCAGTTACGTAGGCTCGTTGTTCATTTTTATTACGAGGTTCTTGTACTTTTGATGGAAATATATGTATGTTGACCACAAATTAACAGAAATTTGAATAAAAACACGCAATTTCGTTAAAAAAATGTTCTGACACCATCATTTCACTTAAAATTTTACAAAAACTGACACCATGTCACTTAAAATTATACAAAAAACGACATTTTTATTCAATAAGCGATAAAAAATACGCCATCCCACATCATTTCACTTAAAATTATTCGACAATTCGGTTTTGCAAAACGATTTATAATAACGAAAATGATGTAGAAACGGTTTTAAAATTATTTCTAAGCATAATTTTACAAATGTTTTACACTTTTTTTCTAAAATGCATCGCTCAAAATTAAAATAAATCATCACATTTTTTTAAATTATATCACACTATTATAAAATCCTAGATAGATTTTTTGAAATTTTACACTTTGTATCTGTAAAATAACTTCAAATACTAATATTTTAGCTTTTAGACTTTTATTATTGCAGATTCCTGAAAAAAACAAAAACAGGGTAGAAATAAAAACTCAAACACTTTGTAATAAACAAATATATTGTTCTTATTTTGTAGAATATTTAATAATATAAAAATAAATGTACAATTGAAAAGCTTATTTTCTAAAAATTACCCTAGCCAATTTACAAAACTGTAGTTTGAGGTGCACAACATTTCAAATTAAAAAAGGCTGCAAGTAATAAAATCAGAATTCGTTTACATGGGATCGTAGAACAAATTTCATTGTGGCATTTTAAAGTTTAAGAAGCTCCCAATCCAGAATTCCAGACGTTTTGAAAGTTGATGACCTCTGCCTTATTGATGCAGCAAACTTTTCGAAATTACATTTTGCACGTTTCAAGTCGTTGATTTTAACCACCATTAAGTTATACATAGGCAGTAAATTTGACAGTGTGTCATACTTTACGTAAAGTAAAAATGTGTTTGCGGCGTTCTTTGGAATAATCCTGCAAGTGTCGTTGGTCACATGTTCCACTGTATGTTCACTTAAATCACATTTAAATGTTCATTGTTTTGCCATCACAAACATGTCCGGTAGAGCCTCCAGAAAAACAATAAACGCCTCCGCCGTGAATAAAACACCTAAGCCGTCGGTATTCAGAATTCTAGCCACAGGTGAAAAGGTTTTATAAAAACTCAGGCCTAAATGAACAATTTTGCTACAACTATTGTTTAGAGGCAAACAAAAATCACACAATAACCGCTTCTTCTCACGACAGAGCTGTTTGTCCTGGATTTGGGTATCTGTTGTTACGTCACAGCGAGGCATGGTCTCCGGCACGAACAACTTCAGATCTTCTCCAGGTTCGATTAGTTGTGGCGATGATCCCCGGGTTTTCTTCGTCAACAACTATTAGCTACGGTGATGCTAGAGCTTCCCGGTGTTGGTTTTTATTTGAAAACTGCATTTTCTTACTTGGTTTTGTCTTTTTATTACTTGATTCTGCAATTGATGGTCTGCTGTGTGGTGCGGTTGGATCCTGACAGCTATTAATTCTTCTGGGGACCATCTTCAGATGCACCAGGTAACAGAGTACAATGGTTTAAAACGAGGTAGTGCCGCATCAGCTTGGACCTCTGGTTTTACACATTTTAAAATAAAAAGGGGTGGAAACATTGCGTGCGACGCATAGCAGACAGGTTGGTTCTTGTAAAATTCAACGATGACGAATAACGCCAAATAATAATAAAACGTCAGCTGAGGGGCAACTCCTTCGATAAATATGAGAGTTGAATAAAAATACTGTTTTTTAGAATTTTATGTGACGCGATGTGGAAATTGTACATTATATCGAAAACCCAACAACAATTTTAAAAATTTAGTCATGCTCAAACATTTCGTCAGTATGGACAGTCAATTCGTAGACCTACAAAGGTTCCGTGGTAAGAATAAACAGTTTATTCCGAAAGAAGTAGCGGTTATTTCAGCAGAGTTAAATTAGCAATTTTTGTATTAAAACCCCCTGAAAATTATGTCAGTTTGTCCTATTTTGTTAAAAAAAAGGCATAAAGTATTTGGAGCATAGACATCACGGACTAGCATGGAGTTCTGGTTATATAAATTTTGATGAATTTGAAACTGAGCTAGCAAGAGTACTAAAAAAATTTGAAAAAGTGTACGTTAAAGGCCTAGAAAAAAAGAGGTTCTAAGTTTTCTGAATAAAATCGTCGTGAATCTGGAGAATCTCGAGTGCCCGTCTTTAAAAGTTTTGCAAAAAACTACTGCTGCCGTACGCTGCCTTAATCATAACATCCGCTCGCCGATGTGTGCACTGGAAAACATACTAATTCTATCCGATTGGTGGCGTAATAAATACACTGGAAGTTCAGAAAATATTGAAAACAATCCCGAGTCCCTTGAATGTGAAACGCTATGTTTTTGCTCCTGATCAACTTTCTACAAGAATTGCAAGACCAGTGCCATCATGGTCAACACAGATCCATCAAATTGAAATGCTATGTATATAGACCAATATGAACATGGGGAATACTTTGATTCATACGGCAGGCCCCCAAGCGGTTATCATTTATACAACAAAACTCGAAAACTGGGCTTATAATCCAAAATTACTGCAAGATTTTAGCTCGAACGTTTGCGGAATATATTGTTTAATGTATTTATATTTTAAAATAAATGATGTATCTATGTTACATTTTTTAGACATGTTCGCTGACAATTTAGTTTGTAACGACAATTATGTAAAAGCACTATATATCTAATACTCTAATCAATTTACTCTTTGAAATAAAATAGCCCAAATAGTTTGTAACAAGCAGATATATTGTCACACAATATTTAATAAATAAAAATGTATTTCACAATATTCGACTGTTTTATTATACAAATTAAAACAAGCCGGCTACAAATGGTTTATAATATAAGTATATTATGAAAAAAGTGAATACATACAGATGGTAAAGCACAATCTTTAATTAAATACATGATAATAATACAGACGGAGAAATAATAATATGGTCTGACATGCGTTTTTACAGCAACAGAGGTCAAAAATAAAATGAATAATTTAACCTGTTTATTTAAATTCTAAGACAGTGCAATTCCAGCACGACTAAACGATTAAGTCACTTGGTTTTATAATTAAATTATCTGTTTGAAGTATGCAAGAAAAGTAGCTAATTGTTATGGATCAACACTGATTTTAAGGAAACGGCTTGCAATTAAATTAAAAACGCCTAATTAGACCTATAGGCCATCGAGAAAAGTTTTTTTGAATTTTATAGAGGATCCTACAGCTGCAGGCCAAATCTCTTGTCTGCGATACGACAGGCAACGACCTGTTTGGCTATTTGATAAAAATAACTTAATTAATTCCATCAAAACCACGTACTAATCCAGTTTTCTAAAATTATCATCAGGCTTTTAAAATTATAGACGATACAATTCCGCTGTTATAAATTATAATTTTCAAGAAATATATAGTTTAAAATATGGAATCGTAAAGACTCAAGAGTGAAGTGCCATTCAGATTAACACCTTAAAATCCGTAACGCTCCGTGGCCTAGCGGCATAGATCGATGCAAGCCAGATGTGGATACGAACATCGCGGGTTCAAATCCGAGTCGGCCAAAGATTTTTTTTAAATTCAACATCCCTTCTGTGAATGTAGGAGAGACAAGGAGTACCATAGAGACAGATTCACCAATTTGAAATTCAAAACGGGCGCTAAATTAAAATTAAAACTGGCAGCCGAAAAAAGTTTTCACACAGAAAACCAAGATGGCCGACACCCGGAAAGTTTAAATTAAAAAGATGGAACTTGAAAATTGAAATTAAAATGGCCGCCGCGAATTTTGCGAATTAAAATAATTATTCACATGTGGTTAATTATCATATGTGCAAAATCAAATTGCTGTAATTAAAATCGCGGATTTAATTAGGGCATTTAATTAGAGCATTTGATTGGCGGTTTAATTGGAACACTTGATTCGCGGTTTAATTGGCGGTTTAATTAGGTCAATCAATTTAATTCGCTGTTGACCTTTGACATAATCCAATTAGTGGTGCCTCCACTTCTACTCAAATCTAATTTGGTAAGTATTTGTTTATTCCAAATTCTACTTAATAATCCATCTATAGTTTCTAGAGATTCTTATCGTGGTTTTGTTATTTGATTAATTCTGGGTGCATCCAAACACAAACGCAGGAACCATCACCACTACTAAAGGATTAATAAAATTACTCTTTAAAGTTTCTATTACTCCATCTGTTACTATTTTATGTATTTCCTTCTTAACCTGTTCTCTTAATGCATATGGTATAGGGTAAGATTTGCTATTAAAGCTTTTTGATTCGTCAACCTGTAACTTATGAATGTATTTATTTGCTTGACCTACTTCTTCATTAATAATCTGTTTATTTCTATAAATTATTTGTAATATTTGGCCTTCAAATTGTTTATTCTTCTCACCTATTTTTAATTCATTCAGCAATAATCCCTTATTATCATATTTATTTTCTATATCATCTATTATATTATTATTAATAATTATATCTTCTTTATATTTCATCATGTTTCCAATTGCATCTAATTGGCAACACTTATCTTCTTGGCTGACTCTACTGGTACAGATCCAAGATTTAATTAACCCGTTTAAATGAATACACCTTTGTGATCCATCAATATTTATCCCCAACTGCTGAATAATGTCAATTCCTAACACCATATCCACACTTAGACCTTTTACTATAAACAATCTAACAACACCTTCCCATTGATTAATAATTATTTTAACATTTAACATTCGGTTTGTTGTTGATGTTTTTCTTTTGGTAGCAGATAGCAAATCTATTTTATTTACTTTTATAATATTCTTATATAAGACATCTAAATTAACTAAAATTACCTTTTCATTTATTAAGGAAGTCATACTATATTATAATTCTAAAACAATTACTTCTTCTAGATAGTAGAGCAATGTCTTCTTATTTATCTATTACTTATAATTCTGGTAAAATTTCTTTGTGTTAATGGAGCCATGGCCTCATTTTCTCTGGTTTTGCTCAATTGTTAAAATACGTGTGGTTCATTAATTAACATTTTAAAATTACTATATTACATATGTACAACTTCCGAGTTTCCTAATGTTATCTCAAAATTCTTTTGATATTTTCTTGAGTGGTCTTTATGACATCCTTGGCTTCTTTAGCTGCTTGTTTTAATTTTCTTAATTCAGCTTCAAGCCTTAATATTTCAATTTTTCGCAACCTTTCTTTTAACTTCTTTACCTGCTCCTTTAATCTTCGTTTAACTGTTTTCTTCTTTGTATTCTTCTCATATTTATTTACTTTAATTATACAACCTCCTGTAATTTTATTTACTTTATAAAATCTTTTATTTCTTCTTAAATGTCTGCTATTTTTGTCCCTCATCATATTACTCAATTTCCTTAAATTTTCATCTTTTATTAAAATGACATTACTTTCATGCTTTAACATTGCTTCCTGCATTTTCATTTTTATTTCTTCTGTCTTTTCCTCTATCAAATCCATTCTTCCATCAATACACTCTTTCTGTGTTTTTATATGTTCTTCTATTATTAATTGCATCCCCTCTAATTTTCCTTCAAGTTCTTCCTTGTTATTATTTAACTTTTCTCTTACTTTTTGGTTCAAAATTTCTTCCATTTACTTAATTTCTTCATGCCTTTCTGCTCTCACTTCATCCTTAATTTCATTCTTACATTTATTCAATATTATATTAATTTTATATATTTCTAATTGTAATTCCTATTTATCTTCAAGTTTTATTTTATAAAAATCTTCCTTTAACTCCTTCATTGTCTCTTCCATCTTATCTGCTTGTTCTTTTTGTTCTTGTACTTTCACTGCAGTGCTCTGAATTGCGTCGCGTAACCTATCTTCCCTTTCCTCTGCATCGTTCTTACTTTCCTCTGCAGTTCTTCCAATTGCTGCTTGCAGCCTACCTTCCCTATTCTCAATTGACTGTTGCAACTCCTTTTTCAACTCTTCAGTAGTTTTCTTACTTTCCTCTGCAGTTCTTTCTATTGCTGCTTGCAACCTACCTTCCCTTTTCTCTGCTTTCCTCTCCATTTGTTGCATCATTACCATTTACTGTTTAAGATCATCTTGTTTTCCTGTTGATTACTCGTGCATCCTTACCTATCACCTTGCTGTATTTCCTCCACTTCAACTTCAGCACCACTCGCTACCACTTCCACTTCTTCTTGTTCTACGTCTTTTTCCTCTTCAGTCTTCTTGCTTTTTCTTGTTATCCTTTTGTCTGCCATATTTAAGTTTAAATGTTTAAATGTGCCTACTTTTAATTACTAACCTGTATATTGAATTGTAAATCTATGTATTTAGTTGATCAATTAAACCTTTATAAAAATGCTTTAGTTATTCTTGTTGATTGTTACTCTATTCTTCTCAAAAGAATTTAATTATGATACGTTTTTTAAATAATGATTGTTTTAGTTTTATCCTGTTTTTGTAAATTAAGAAACAGGATTAATTCACTATTGTTAATAACAAATTAACCATAAACTTGGTTTATCAGTTACAATTAAATCTGTTTATTTTTATTTTCCCTTGTGTTTGAAATGTCAATAACCCCTACATGTTATATTAAAACAAGCAACGTATGTTATTTTTAACTTTCACAAGCCTCACGTTTGGACGTCAAAAATTGTGCTATAGCTCACCAGTTGAACTATGCCTTAATTAATGCAATGTCTTAAATGTTAAACGATAATTGCTTTCAAATCAAGAGCTTTTATTTTCAGGGTGGGTTTGCCAAAATCTAGTTCTCTATTAATTGAAGTTTTAAAATTGTATTTTCAAAAATCTTTGACTTGTTAAGACTCCCGATTCTCGCTAAAAATCTATCTTCAATTCCGCATTCCGCTCCCGCGTATCGCAGTATAATTTAAGCCATCGGGCATATTTCCCTAATTATCTAACGGTTTGACGTACTTGCAGGCCAGGTACCGACATCTGTCGCATAAAGTACCCTAAATAAGGCAGTTGCTTCAATACCGAGGCGAACGCTGTAACGCATTATCACAGCATAGAAATCCCGCTAAGTGACTTAGAAAATCGATTGCAAATGGAGTTTGCGTTCAGTCCTCAAGTTAAAAGGCGAAGCTGTGTATATCAGATTTCGGCGCCGGTCAGGCAAACGATATGCACGGGGAAGCCCCGCGCTTTATTGCTCTTACGTTTTGGGTGTGGAAATTCAGCACCTCGAATAATAAATTCTGTGTGCACCTGAGTGAGATGCCCAACGATGGAAGGTTTTACGCATGATGCAATTATCAAATTAACGCTGCGTCAAGCGCGTTCCCCCCCGAGGAGAGTCCAATTTAAGCTTTGCTATCGCACGGATGTGCAAGTTAACTTAAGAACAAAGAACAACCCCTTTAGTTCTTGGGGGCGTGTTGTACCCTCGGACTTGTGTGCAGTTACAAGTGCTTTTTGTCCCTTAACGTTTGAAGTACCGGTGTGTACATTCCCTCTCTCATGTTAGCGGATTTGCGACAGGAACGAACACAAAGCATCAATATACAGAGTGAGCAGTTGTGAGTTATCGTTTGGCTCCACCCTGCTACTTCTCTGAAAGATCTTACTGCCACAATTTTCCGAGTAAGCTGGTTAACCGTCCCTATCTGCCTTTCAACCCCTGCCGCATCTAAGCTGTTATCGCAACCCTCTTCTGTACGAGAACATCGTCAGAGCGTTGAATCTCCAGGTCGAGATCTCCCGGCATCAGCATTTCAACAACCCAGTTGCTTGGAGCCCTAGCAATGACGTAAGGTATTGTACTAGCATGTATAAACAGTGAATTGCGTATAATACAGTGGCGTGCGAAACTCCGGAACTCTCAAGTTGTCGTATATGTTATTTGTGGGCCGTGGCCTAATTGCCGACCCGTTATTTACTTTCAAGCATTGAAAATATAAGCCTTCAGCATAAGTTTATGGGAGCCTGGCTCCGGGAATGGTAGTGAGCCATTTGGCGAATTAAATAAACGTATTCCGGGACCTAGGTGACCATTACTTTTAGTGGACGTGCCGCTCCCTTGGCCTTCAGCCCTTATTGTGTTGTATTGGTTTACTAACCCCAATCTGTAGCATTTGCTACCTGAACACTTGCCTTCGGGCCTGTAACTAGTATGGTAATGGATTACCCATTTTTAATTTGCGTATTGCTTTTCATTTCAATTATCTGTGTATTATTGTGGCTGACAAGAATTGAGTTTCTTGCGGCGTTGTGTATGTATTCCTCTGTACAGGGCTTAAGCAACTGGAGAAAGGACACCAAAAAGGTAGGTGTAAAAGCCAGTGCCATGGGAACACCCCTTGGAGTACAACGCAGCGCCACTGCGATTGGTTTTCGACTTTTGACCGGTCGTCAGTTATTTATCAATCTTAACATCTTCCAAAGGTCTTTGTCTTAATAACCCGATATCGACACCCCGTCGTGGCATTCCGCCCCGAAACGCACCCTAAACCTGTGAACCCCCCTCGCGACTGAGCTCTGGCCGAAGCATTTGGGCTGTGGGGTACGTGCAGGAGCGAACACTGCTACGAGCATCCCATGGGGTCTTATTGAGCAATTTATCGTGTAACAGCTAAAGTGGCTCCCAACGCCGGGGCTTTGTTTTTTTCATTGTGTAGGTGTCGAAACCCAACGTATGATTTTATGACTTTATGAAAACAACAATAAGACTGTTGTCATTTGTTTTCTATATGTTTTTTCTTGTCACTTTGTTTCTTTTAGTGTCTTTTCTTATCCCTTGTGTTTTTTCTTGTCCTTCATTGATTTATATTTGTTTTTTTATGTTTTCATTTGTTTTCTATTTGCCTTTTCTTGTTTTTTCTTTGTTTTCACTTGTTTTCTCTTGTTTTCCCTTAAGTAAACATTTTCACTTTGGTGTTTCTTTATCTTTTCTTGTTTTTTTTCGATAATTTTCGGTTGCGGTCGTTTTGCCTTCCTGTGTTAAGAACCCTATTAACTAAACATTGGTTATTGCACCCTTACGTATTGAAACCTTTCTGTTTTCCTTGACCTAATCATCAAAATGGTTTTGAAAATGCATATTGAACGTTTACTTCGAGCGGAAGCGGAGTATGCTTTGCGAATTAGAGGCCATGATGCCACCGGTACGGTGAGACTTTTGCGCTCCCGGTTACGCGACGTGTTAAAAGATGAAGGACGCATGGAAAAAGTAACGAGACCGGCGTACCCTTATACGTTCGAGGAGGATGTTGCAGCAGTAACATTTTTGACCGAGGAAATAGAAACAAAAATTTAAGCGTACTTAGCGGACCCGACCAAGGAATTGGCGGCGGCTATTGAAACAAAATTTTGTCACTGGTTAGGACGACTTACTAATTGTCCGGCAGTAACGGAAGAGGAAGAAGCTACGAAAGATACATTATTCGCCGCGTTGTCTCTTATGCGTTCCGGGTATGAGATTAAACAAATTAAACTCGTTTCAGCTGTGGCTGCGCTCGAGACAGACTCGGCACCTTCAAGTTCTGGCACCACAACTACTAGTAATGCTACGTTAGCAACCTTTACGCCTACTGCCACCCCAATAACGACTACGTCATTAACTTCAGTAACGACAACCCCGAGTAAAGTCTTACTAACGCCACGAACAATTTCATATAAAGCCACTCTTGTTTCGCGATGGAATTTACAATTTTCAGGCTACCAAAAAGGATTATCGGTGAATGCGTTCATCGAACGCGCTAATGAATTACGATTGGCCAGGGACCTTACCGAGGACGAATTATTTACGCAAGCCATTGATTTATTTTCGGGAAACGCGTTACTGTGGTATCGAGCCAATAGAACAATACCTACCGATTGGCATGATTTAGTGCGACCTTTGCGATTGGAATTTCAACCAACTGACTACGATGAGCGATTACTAGACAAAATTAGGCGTCGTACTCAAGGTTCGTCGGAGACTATGGGGATTTATATTGCCGTGTTGCGCACCATGTTTTCCCGTTTAACGGAAAGCGTACCGGAAGAAAAGCAGTTGCGGATAATGCTGCGTATTATTTCGCCGTTGTATCAGATTCAACTAGGACTAACGGATATTCGTTCCATTAATGAATTACTACAGTACGGTCGAAAAATCGAAGAGCGTCGCTATGCGATTGAAACATACGTACCACCGACTCGAAAGAAGACTGACCTTGAAACCGATTTAGCGTATGTGGAGACAACCTCTGTTGCCAAAACAACTGAACGTGTCGCCACCATTGAAGCACCTCGCGCTTCGACAAGTGAGAATAGTACTCGTAATCCGACACCGAAATTAACTCTTAAATGTTGGAACTGTGATGAGTCAGGCCATAGAGCCAGCGTATGTCCGCATTCCCGCGGAAAGAAATTTTGTTATCGATGTGGTAAACCGGAAGTAACCGTCAATACGTGTCCACGCTGCAAGTCAGGATCTAAGAGACAGGGAAACGGTTTCGCGAGACGTTGAACGGTCGAGCGACGTCAACGCGTATCTTTACTAACTCGACTAAATTTATAAAGCAGGCCATCGACAAACGTGAGACTCAATTCGTTAAGAATAAGGTCATTTTGGATTATGTATTGGAGAGGTCTTTTGATGATCAGCGACCCTATGTAACAGTTGACATCATGGGCTTCAAAATGTTGGCTTTGCTAGATTCAGGTGCTAATCGCACAATTTTAGGAAATAACGGTTGGGAAGTGTTGCGAACCATGGGGTTACGTTTGAATAGGACGTTACGACCCGTGTGTTCAATAGCAAACGGACAGACGGTGGAAAGTTTGGGAACTGTCCACTTGCCGATCCAATTAAATAATAAAATGATAACTATTGACGTTTTAATTGTCCCAGATGTACCGCATACTCTGATCTTAGGGATTGATTTTTGGAAATCCGTGGGTATTGTACCCGACTTGTTTCGTGGAGAATGGAAATTTTCCAAACCCAGTTTAGCTACCATTAGTACGCCTACCGGAACCTTGCAGTCAGACTTAGACTTGAGTAAAGAACAACAACTTCAATCAGACACTCTGATTAGTCACCATTTTTCGAATACCAAGACGGAACTTGGGTGTGCTAAATACGTAGAACACAAAATTACGACTACGGCAGCACCAATTAAGCAAAGGTACTATCCAGTTTCTCCCGCCATGCAAGGGCATATCGACAACGAATTAGACAAAATGCTTAAAGCAGGTGTTGTAGAGAGTTCACGATCAGCTTGGTCGAGCCCTATTTTGCTGGTAAAGAAAAAGGATGGTTCCTATCGGTTTTGTGTTAACTTTCAAAAACTTAATAGTGTCACTGATAAGGACGCGTACCCATTACCCTATGTTGCGTCAATTTTGGACCGTCTACGTAACGCGCGTTTCATAACCTCGTTGGATATCAAGTCTGCCTATTGGCAAATCAAAACGAGTGATGAGTCAAAGGAACTGACAGCGTTTACAGTACCTGGACGTGGTTTGTACCAGTTTACGCGTATGCCGTTCGGCTTGCATAATGCACAGCCACGTGGCAACGGTTTGTCGACCATGTCTTAGGCCCCGAACTCGAACCATACGTTTTCGTATACCTTGATGATGTGATCATTTGTACCCCGTCATTTGAAAAGCATCTAGCGATCCTTAATGAGGTTCTACAGCGTCTACAGGACGCAGGCTTAACATTGGGACGTGAAAAGTGCCATTTTTGTCAACCCGAGTTGCCATACTTAGGATATGTCGTTAACGCCCAAGGACTCTTGGTCGATCCCGACAAGATATCCGCGATTCTGAATTTACCCCAGCCTAAGGGCATTTCGGAAATCCGACGAGTTGTCGGTATGGCTTCTTGGTACCGGCGATTCATTCCAAATTTTTCGTCAATTATCGCACCTCTAACGTCTTTGTTGAAGAAGTATCAGAAGATTGAGTGGACGTATTCGTGTGAACTCGCTTTCGCTACCATCAAAAAATTGTTTGGTATCTGCACCCATTTTAACGTGCCCTGATTTCAGCCTCCCGTTCACTGTCCAAACGGATGCTTCTAATACTGGCATCGGAGCCGTTTTGACTCAGACTATCGATGGCCAAGAGCAAGTGATTTGCTATATTAGTCGAACCTTAACAAACCGGAACGAAACTTTTCGGTCACAGAACGTGAATGCCTAGCTGTTCTTTGGGCAATCGAAAAACTCCGACCTTACCTCGAAGGCACCCATTTTACGGTAATTACCGATCATCATTTATTAATATGGCTCAACAATCTTAAAGAACCTACGGGTAGACTTGCCCGTTGGGCCGTCCGCATTCAACAGTATGACTTCACCATCAAGCATCGCAAGGGTAAAGACCATGTCGTTCCTGATGCGCTATTCCGCGCTATACCGGTCGTTGATGTTGTCTCAGTACCAGATTCCGAAGAGACCGACTCTATCGATCCCGGCCCTATCGAACCTGTACCGTCTGTTGTTCAAACTGACCGATGGTATAGACGAATGTGTCAAAGCGTAGCCGAAAAACCCTTTGCGTTCCCAAATTAGAAAGTAGACAACAACGAGTTGTTTAAACATGTTAATGCTAAGTACCCAGACCTTAATGATGGGGACAGTTGGAAAAGAGTCATTCTTAAACCCCAACGTGCCGAAATCTTGCGAAAGAATTACGACGAGCCTACCACAGACCATTTAGGGATTTATTGGCCCAAACTCAAAGCCAACGTAGTACGCTACGTAAATCATTGCACCACGTGTTTGTTTCAAAAACCCGTACAAAAACGTCCTGCTGGCCTAATGTGTCGACACCCGATCGTTACTAAACCTTGGCAGATGGTTTCCATTGACATTGTAGGACCTTTACCCCGCTCTAAAAAGGGTTACGTGTATATTCTATCGGTCGCCGATTATTTCACGAAATTCACGCTATTCTTCCCGATGCGTACTGCTACTGCGGCTACAATTTCACCATTAATCGAAGACAATGTTTTCTTACTCTTTGGAGCACCTCAGTTTGTACTGGTCGATAACGGTGTACAGTTCTGTAGTAAGGAGTTCCGACATCTGACATCAAAAATCATCTTTAACGCCTATTATCACGCACAAGCCAATCCGCAGAACGAGTGAATCGAGTGCTGAAGACAATGCTAGCATCCTACGTAAAGGACAATCATTGTGATTGGGATAAATATCTTTCGAAAGTTGCCTGCGCCGTACGTACCGCTATTCATGAAGTCACCGGACTGACTCCATATTTTGCAAATTTTGGTAGAGAAATCCAGTTGGAGGGAAATGACCCCGACAACCCTAACGAGACGATTGGTTCCGAACAAATTTAGGTAGCAGATCGTAAAGCCCTAGTACAACGTATCAGGATATCGTTAAGCGCATATATATCGCGTATAAAGCCGCAAAGGCAACGTACGATCTGCGTAGCCGTCCCGCTCACTTTAACGTTGGTGATACCGTGTGGCGTCGCAATCATGTACTCTCCGACTCGGCTAAACATTTTAACGCCAAGTTAGCACCCTAATTTGTAGGACCCTTTTATATTCAACGAAAAGTTTCGCTTGCTACGTACGAATTATCGGATCAAACGGGCGCTCCTAAAGGCGTCTGGCATGCTAAAGACTTGAAACCTAATCCGACGGGCGACTAAATTCTGGTCGTTCGTTTTCCTTCAATAACTTCGACCTCAGGTCACTATTCCCCTTTTTCGCCAATTTTTGGGTTGCTCATCTTTTGCTCACGAATAATAACATCTGCTGTGGAAATTACACAATGCGCCGATCCCGTGACGCGCAACGTGCCCTCTCCAGGTGGATCGTGGACGAAACCTTGGGCTTCCTTATATTTCTCTCTTTTTATTTATTGGTTGCAATCTTTGCAAGCAGTTTTTCCCGTAGTTCCCCTTGGTCGGTTGGGCGGAATTGTGCTCGGGCGTAAGACGTTTTACCAATTTTGAGAAGCCCATATTTGCGACTTATTTCTCGGTTGCTATCACACTACCTTCTTGGGAATTAATCCCTGTGTTCGATTAGTAGGTTGGACAGAAACGTATGCAGGTGTAAGACATTATTTTACCCGATCTCGACGAGTGCTTCAAGCATTCAGTTTGGTTCAACCAAACGACCGCGTTGGGTCACATTCTTCTTCGCTGCACACTATATTTACCTTTATTTTTTTCTCTCAGTCCTATCAACCGTGTACCGGCGACGACTACCAAACCCCTTTGCGCATCTTTATTTTCCACCTTCCAAAACCGTACTGTTAGGCGATGGTCATGGACCCGGTGTTAAGGTCCAGTCGGTGTTTCGTACCATCGTCGCAGTACTCGCCATGTCTGTTTCGGGCATGGTCGGTTTTCGTAGTTTGGAGGGACAGTCGAGCCTGCCGGCGAGACTGTCGGATTTTTTTTTTCGTGTTATATTGGTGAGTGTTTTGTTTGGCTCCCCGAGGAGACCAAACTTGGTCGTTTAGTGGACCCCTAGTAGAGTGCCATTCCTTTTGGGACAACTTGTTCAATGTCTCCCGTCTCCCGTGGTCCAGGGAATGGATACTAGCCTTCTGCGAACCACCAGGTCCGACCCGAATTTCGGTATTTTCCACTGGCGTATCCAGTCTTTCTTCTTCCTGTTCTCATTTCATACCTTTCGCACCCTATCTAGTAGCCAGAGCGCGTAATTCTTTTGGGGGTCCTACTCTGTCCCTATCGGTTGCCTTAGTTGTCGGTGCTTCGTGAACTCGTCACGCTTTGCTGGTATAGCTTTATCTACCGGGGACGGTAGCATGTGGTGTCCGTCACGAAAATTGAGCGGCGGAGGAGCTTTTTCGTGGGAGGTACCGATTTTCAATCCCTACCTTCCGTACCTTTTTCTTAGCTACGTAGCGGTCTCGCGCATTGCTCACCATGTATACTATAGAGGTACCTTACCTTTTGGTCTATCTTTGCTATTCTCGGTGCCCGTTACATAGTCACCTTCTATGATTTCCTTATTGCCCAGCTCGACAACGAGCCTTTGCCACGGGTGAGTAGTCACCTGCCGCTCCCGGTCACGCCGCGTGTGTTGTTTCCCTTTGGGTCTTTTGTAGACTCACCGGCGTTGACTGGTATGTCCCTAGACATAGGCCCATACCTCCGTATCGATCCCCTGGACGTTAATCCTTCAACCCTTACCCACAGGTATATTCTATCAGCCAATCTTTTTTTTTTGTGTTCTGACCGCACGTGGAATGTGATTTGGGGTCAGGTGTAGCTCAATCGTCTCGGTTTTCTTTGAACCACTCAAGTAAAGGGGGTGTTAAGACTCCCGATTCCCGCTAAAAATCTATCTTTAATTTCGCATTCCGCTCCCGCGTATCGCAGTATAATTTAAGCCATCGGGCATATTTCCCTAATTATCTAACGGTTTGACGTACTTGCAGGCCAGGTACCGACATCTGTCGCATAAAGTACCCTAAATAAGGCAGTTGCTTCAATACCGAGGCGAACGCTGTAACGCATTATCACAGCATAGAAATCCCGCTAAGTGACTTAGAAAATCGATTGCAAATGGAGTTTGCGTTCAGTCCTCAAGTTAAAAGGCGAAGCCGTGTATATCAGATTTCGGCGCCGGTCTGGAGAACGATATGCACGGGGAAGTCCCGCGCTTTATTGCGCCTGACGTTTTGGGTGTGGCAATTTAGCACTTCGAATAATAAATTCTGTGTGCACCTGAGTGAGATGCCCAACGATGGAAAGTTTTACGCATGATGCAATTATCAAATTAACGCTGCGTCAAGCGCGTTCCCCCCCGAGGAGAGTCCAATTTAAGCTTCGCTATCGCACAGATGTGCAAGTTAACTTAAGAACAAAGAACAACCCCTTTAGTTCTTGGGGGCTTGTTGTACCCTCGGACTTGTGTGCAGTTACAAGTGCTTTTGGTTCCTTAAAGTTTCAAGTACCGGTGTGTACATTTCCTCTCTCATGTTAGCGGATTTGCGACAGGAACGAACACAAAGCATCAATATACAGAGTGAGCAGTTGTGAGTTATCGTTTGGCTCCACTCTGCTACTTCTCCGAAGGATCTTACTGCCACAATCCCCCTAGTAAGCTGGTCAACCGTCCCTATCTGCCTTTCAACTCCTGCCGCATCTAAGCTGTTATCGCAACCCTATTCTGTACGAGAACATCGTCAGAGCGTTGAATCTCCAGATCGAGATCTCCCGGCATCAGCGTTTCAACAATCCAGTTGCTTGGAACCCTAGCAATGACGTAAGGTATTGTACTAGCATGTATAAACAGTGAATTGCGTATAATACAGTGGCGTGCGAAACTCCGGAACTCTCAAGTTGTCGTATATGTTATTTGTGGGCCGTGGCCTAATTGCCGACTCGTTATTTACTTTCAAGCATTGAAAATATAAGCCTTCAGCATAAGTTTATGGGAGCCTGGCTCCGGGAATGGTAGTGAGCCATTTGGCGAATTAAATAAACGTATTCCGGGACCTAGGTGACCATTACTTTTAGTGGACGTGCCGCTCCCTTGGCCTTCAGCCCTTATTGTGTTGTATTGGTTAACTAACCCCAATCTGTAGCATTTGCTGCCTGAACACTTGCCTTCGGGCCTGTAACTAGTGTGGTAATAGATTACCCATTTTTAATTTGCGTATTGCTTTTTATTTCAATTATCTGTGTATTATTGTGACTGACAAGAATTGAGTTTCTTGCCGCGCTGTGTATGTATTCCTTTGTACAGGGCCTAAGCAACTGGAGAAAGAACACCAAAAAGGTAGGTGTAAAAGCCAGTGCCATGGGAACACCCCTTGGAGTACAACGCAGCGCCACTGCGATTGGTTTTCGACTTTTGACCGGTCGTCAGTTATTTATCAATCTTAACATCTTCCAAAGGTCGTGGCGCCCCTTAACTTTGTTTTAATAACCCGATATCGACACCCCGTCGTGGCATTCCGCCCCGAAACGCACCCTAAACCTGTGAACCAGCCTCGCGACTGAGTTCTGGCCGAAGCATTTGGGCTGTGGGGTACGTGCAGGGGCGAACACTGCTACGAGCATCCCATGGGGTCTTATTGAGCAATTTATCGTGTAACAGACTATCAATCACATAACGTCAAACTTGACTTTTAAAATTCATCAAACCAGGTAATTGACAATAATTGTATCTTACATTAACACATTTATTATTCAATTTACCTACGTAAGTACTAGATCAACTTTATATTATCACTTTCTTTTATTGACAGTTATTCAAAAGGCTTTCTCAATTTATCTACACAGACCTCTATAACTGCTCTAGCTTTCACTGCAACATCCAACAAATACCGGATCCTGACGTCGACAGACTGCAACACCTACTGCCCACTTCACAAACAGCAACACCTATGATGGTCTGTGAATCCTTTCAACTGCATCCGTCCTGTCAAACCAACTCCTCTGCTCCCAAAATCCAGTCCTGGTTCCTCCTGAATGTCAGTGTCACACGAACTAATTCCTGGTAAGTTGCTATATTATGATGTTCCAAATCTAACTTTGTTCCCTTTTTGCAGATAGTCCGATGTCTCTTGTAATACTCACAGAATATCCAAATCAAATAATAACTTGTAAAAACCTCTGCTAATATCATGTACGTATGAATAATTCCAAATCTCTTCAACTAATATAACATTCTGTATTCTATATCTCCAATTAACTGTATCTGTATAATCTCTTCATCCACTTGATGTCTCAATAAATTCCATTTTATATTTCACCGGTTCGACCTCGTAGATTTGTTTAAAGCCCTTTTTTAATTTGTCATTACCAAAACCAACACAAATTAAAGCATAATTTCTATTTTTATTTCACAAAATTGGTTATTTTAAAATTTCATGAGTTGTTTTACAGTAACTAACTAAACAAACTTCTATCCCTATTAAATACAATTCGTAGTGCACACTTCCTATATTTTAAAATAATACTATTACACGATATTCATTCTGATTATTATTAACAAATACATTTGTCTAATGTTACCTTGGTTTGTTCTTTATTAACATTTAATACAACCATTAAGTTTATTTATTTCAATTAATATCGCATTATCAAATGGCTCCTTTCATTGTATCAATTACTTTCATTATTCATATTCGAAATTTAACACCCATCAAGATCTAATTATTGTAACCTTCCAAATTTATTAGTTTTGAATATTTCTTTCTTATGGTTTATTATACTACGTCATGTATTATAACATAATATATATATATATATAGACTTATAAACGGTCATAGTTAGGCCCTCTGAATATATGAATAGTACGTTGCTAAGCCATTTTCAACGCTGATGAGCCCCACGATTGGCTCAACAACGTACCCCAGTGTATATCATCACCAATTGGTTAGAAATGCTTTAGAGAGGCAGTACACAAATTTAATATGGTCGATATACATGGAGTAGTTCTGCAATATCGAGTGTAGGAGGCGCTTTTAGCGTATTTTATATACAGTATATAAAAATATTTCAACGCTCGTTATTAAGCCCGACATGTCACAACACTGTTGGGCTTCACAACGCATTGATATATATATAATAAATATACGCAATGGGCTTGAAAACGTATTCACACACATACCTACATAAAACATTTATACGGTGTAAATAAAAATAATTTACTTTTTTATAGTAATCATAAAAATTTTTCGAACTCAAAATTTTTGCGGAAATATCTGTTTCCGTCTCTTCTGATTCATAAAAAGTGGTGTTCGAGGTGATCATCACAGCGGGTGTAATAGATCGGCTTATTTGCCTAACAAAAGTGGTACTTGCATTTTGCCGTCTCCAGTAAATTTCTATAATTGTGTGTAACAATATTTTTTCAGAATAACATCATATATTATATAATTAACTAGAGTTTTTGTTCAAAAAGTTTTTTTGTGAAAAATATAGCTTTTCAAAAATTCGCACAATTAAATGCCCACATAAATATCCTCAAAATGTTAATAATTGTTGGATACAAACCTACAAATTTTTGTTTTGATTATTGTGAAAGGTATAGTTTTTAAAAAGAGCAAAACCAAATATCACAAAAATGTGCTCAAAATTTTTATAATTGTTGGATTAAAACAAAATTTCTTAAAACAAGATCCTATATTATACAAATATCTATCACTTTTGGTTTAATTTTTTTTTTAAGAAAACGCAATAGCTGTTTAAGTAACAAGGAATGTAAGGACCTATTAACATTTGAGGTAGGCAAGTACAAGCCAAGACGAAGTCGCGGCCTGTTGCCTGCCGAAAATGTTAATTGGCGATACATTCCGAGTTATCTTATTATATTTTTCCCGCTGCTTATCGAAATTTTCCTAGATTTTTTAAAAAATTGTTTGGTTTGTCACCTGTCACCAGAATTAGTTTTCGTGAGTCGTGTTACCTGGAAGTGTCACATGTCACATAAACACTTGCAGTTTATAAACAAAACGTCTAAATCTGCATCTTGCTTTGCTAATTTTATTATCATAGAAACTTAATAATAATATTAAGTTCCGTTGTGAAGAAAAAGCAGCAAACAAATATAATCACCGACTTACACGTTTTGTTACTAAGGCTGTATCACTGACTTACATGATCAGCAGCGGGAAAAATTATATTATTACAAAATGTTCTAAAATTTTTTATAACTGGTATGAAAATACAATTTTTGGTATATTATATAGTAATTATTTACAGCTTTTGTTTAAAAGGTGTTTTGGGAAAAAGGATAGCTTTTAAAAAAATCGCAAAACTAAATTTTTATAAAAAACGGCCACAAAGTAATGAGAATCAAATGTTTTATGTACAAGCATTATAAGGTACTGTTTATGGCATAGTTTCGCGGTAATAAAGTACCTCTCTATAGTACTCGTAAAATAAACTTGATGTTGTCTTCCTAGCACTATAATAGTAATTTACGTAACAAGTATAGAAAGTGGAGCTTTTCAGTACGAGTGAGATGTTTCCGGAAGAGGCCGTCAGGCCGAGTCAGGAATTTCGAGCCGAGTATGGAAAAGCCACTTTCATACGAGTTTCGTACAATATTTTTTCGTACACTAGCATACAAAACGGAATACTAAATTTATCCTCGTATGTAGCAAATAAGTAGAGTAATGTTATTACGTATGTAACGTTTTATGTGTGTTGTAACTAAGAAAACGTACGGCAAAGTGCTACTTTGCCGTACGAATACCGCAAAATACTACTTTGCCGTACGAATACCGCAAAGTGCAACTTTCTGATTAATAAATTGTACGGCAAAGTAGCTCTTTCAATGCTAGTGTACGAAAAAAGTACGTTACTTTATTTTACTAGTACTATTGAACACCGTTTAGTTATACGGTTATTACTAGATCGAGTTTAGACCTCTAAAGTGGTCCATAACCCACTATTGAGTTAAACCATAACCCACTAGTGAAATAAAAGCCAGGTAATTAACTACTAACCTCGAATTTGACATAGACTGACAATACACCTCAATACTGCCAAACGTATAACACGAATCACTTTCCAAATTGTTACTATGAATTTTTGATGGCTGTCAATACAAAATGTATGTTTTTTTTAGATATTTATTGATTCATGTAATTATAAGAATTGAATAAAAGTTTGCATTACACACAAAGATCAAGTTATTATTATTCACTCTTGAATCATTAACGTCCCGACTCTAATTATAAACGTATTTGACCTCTCGGTACTTTCCAACTTGTCACTATGACTTTTCACGGCTGGAAAAAAGTTGTTTTTTATATATCCAGTGGGACCCGGACACTTCGCCCACAGACCACTTCGCCCACTCGTCTTTTAGTACCATATCGCCCAACCGGAAGTCCACTTCGCCCAATTTTTGATATGTACCACATCGCCCAACACGACCACTTCGCCCACATTTTCACGAGGGACACACGCTCAACAGGACCACTTCGCCCACATCTTAGCGAGGGACACAACGCCCACATCGACCACTTCGCCCAAAGTTTATATAGGCCCACAACGCCCACAACAGGACCACAACGCCCAAAATCCATTCGTTAGAACTCGGTTAATGCACACGCACAGTGTTGAATAATAGTGGCAAAGTTCTGTGGCCACAACGCCCAAAGTAGATTCGTGCGAATTAAGCTAGGTTAGGTTAGATTAGGTTAGGTTAGGTTAGGTCAGGTTAGGGCGAAGTGGTCCTGTTGGGAGTTGTGTCTCTCGTGAAAAGTTGGGCAATATGGTATAAAAAGACGGGTGGGCGAAGTGGTCGGCAGGCGAAATGTTCAGCCACGTATGTGTGCATTAACCGAGTTCTAACGAACGGATTTTGGGCGTTGTGGTCCTGTTGTGGGCGTTGTGGGCCTATATAAACCTTGGACGAAGTGGTCGATGTGGGCGTTGTGTCCCTCTCGAAGATGTGGGCGAAGTGGTCCTGTTGGGCGTTGTGCCCTCGTGAAAATGTGGGCGAAGTGGTCGTGTTGGGCGATGTGGTACATATCAAAAATTGGGCGAAGTGGACTTCCGGTTGGGCGATACGGTACTAAAAGACGAGTGGGCGAAGTGGTCTGTGGGCGAAGTGGTATGGACCCTATCCAGTGAGTTGAGTGAAATTTTGTATATTTGTAATAATTCACCCGAGAAATGACCCCTTTTGGCCTGGCGGCCTCTTCCCTCGTGGATTATTTGTAATACTAGCTGAAACCCGCGGCATATGCCGCATTTAAAATGTACGACAAATGTAATAACTTTTGTTGCACTAAAGACAGTTTTAAAAGCACGCTAGAGATTGGCAGTAAGGAAAAGTTCCAAAAAATATATTTTCAAATTGAAAGTCTCTGGAAAGGAAACGCTCGTCTCTGGAAGGCGTCCTAATTAATACGACGTTGTTGGATGCAGTAAAAAAAAATCAGGAAAGAATTAATACTCTTATGAGATTATATGTGAGAATTATTTGTGCCACCGAAATAATTTTCAGTTGCTTGCAATCTGCGTTTCTTTTCAGGTTTAAGCCGTTGAGGCGTTGAGCGTCATAAAAATATAAATGCGGTAACTCAAGTCTCCAGTTACGCCGTTACTGTTATTGTTAAATAACTCGATTAATTATTATTTCTTTGTCATTTTAAACTGGCATTATTATTATTATCTCTATAATAGCAACCATAAGTAACTGTTTATAATGTTTATATGCTAGCGAGTTGTTCTTAAATCGCTAGTGAATTAATAGTAGATTGTTCTACAAGTTAAGAAAAGTGAGAGTTTTCCGGCGAATGTAAAAGTTTTACGTGAGCATGGAAGAATAACTTTTCCAATGTGTTGAACATGCAATGTTTCCGTGTAATTAACAAAAATATCTTTTTAAATAATTTTGGTCAAAGTATGGAAGCGTAATGTTTACTGTACTGTATAAATACAGAGTCCGGCAACAAAGCGGGGGTGGAATATATTTCTAAAATGATGAGAGTTACATGAATATTGTGTACATAAAAGTTGTAGGTACGAAAGTGGTGCACATTACTAAAATAGTTTTGATTATACAGGGTGTCGCAAAAAAGTATGGCGAATCAAACTTACTTTTTTTTAAATAGAATGCCCTATATTTGGGTAGCTTAAAAGTTTTGTATTGAAATACTCATCATTTTCAGATAAAGTTGTATGGGTCTAACGTCAACTGTTTTGGAGATATTAACGATTTTATGCAAAAGAATGCTGAACTTCAAGGCGACTGCTTTAAGCGACAGAAAACAATTGAATGAAGAAAAATGTTACCAAAAAATTATGATTTTTGTCTTTCAAGTCTTTCAAGTGTAAAATGGTGGATCTGGGTATTAATGTTATATAGGGTGCTTAATATTTGCAAATTTAATAATTTCGATTATTTTTCAAATGGAACGCCCTGTATATTTTTGTATTTTTGAAGAGCCTTTTTAATGAGCTTTCTTTTGATGTTACTTCATACTTCTAAGTTCAACTGTTTTTCAGATATGCCTGTTTGAACATAAAAACAATTTAAACCCCTTAAGATGCTTTATTTCAAGGGATAAAAACAAACGCCCTTAAAATAGTGATTTAAACGCACGATCTCTCTAAAAATAAAAGCACAAAATCCAGGTTTAGAAAATATAAATTCAGTCAGTGTTGATACAGGAAATTATAAACACGAAAAAAAACGATAAATGCAGGAATAAATTAATTCCACGGTCAAATTAAATCAGATAAAAAAAAAGCCAATACACCAAAAGCTTATACGTAATTACACTAAATGTTCAAATAGTTCTCCTTTCCTGCTCTGAGTATTAAAGCTGTACAGAGAATTCATAATCTGCAAATATAATTAGTTTGATTTATTTAAATGGAACACCCTGTATATCCCTGTATTTTTAAAAAGTACTTTTAATGAGCTTTCTGCTTCCACTTCATTTCCTATCTCAAAATTCGGTCGTATTGGTTATTTCTAGTTTTGAGTTCTGGTTCAATTTTTGTATTTTAAGCTTGGTTTTATCTTTTGTTTGAAGAATGCAAGTGTTTAAATCATTATTTTAAAGGCGTTTGTTTTTTATCCCTTGAAATAAAGCATCTTAAGGGGTTTAAATTGTTTTTTATGTTTAAACTCGCATATCTGAAAAACAGTTGGAACTTAAGAGGTATGAAGTAACATATCAAAAGAAAGTTCATTAAAAGAGCTCTTCAGAAATACAAAAATATATAGGGCGTTCCATTTGAAAAAAAAATCTAAATTAAAGTTGCAAATATTGAGCACTCTGTATAACATTAATACCCAGATCCACCATTTTACACTTAAAAGATAGTTTACAAAAATCATAATTTTTTGGTAACGTTTTCCTTCATTCAATTGTTTTCTGTCGCTTACAGCAGCCGCCTAAAGTTCCGCAATTTTTTGCATAAAATTGTTAATATCTCCAAAACAGTTGACGTTAGACCCATACAACTTTATATGAAAATGAAGAGTATTTCAATACAAAACTTTTAAGCTACCTAATTATACGGCATTCTATTTAAAAAAAGGTAACTTTGATCCGCCACACTTTTTTGAGACACCCTGTATAATCAAAACTATTTTAGTAATATGCACCACCTTAGTACCTACAACTTTTATATACACAATATTTATGCAACTCTCATAGTTTTAGATATATCTTCCACCCCCGCTTCGTTGCCGGACCCTGTATAAATTATGGATGAATCTGTTATTAATTCATTTAGTTCATTTTTAGGTGAAATCAATATGATTTTGAGCAGTTATGAAAAATATCGAAAAGTCACTTTTTTTAATGTCACCAATGGCAATGTGAAAAAATAATACATTATAAGAAAAAGAAAAGCATAATTTTTCCCAAGATGTGAGTTTGCAGCTCAAGGGCGATGCCAAGCACTACAAATACACAGAGGGAAAAATGGTGTTCTGCCCTGCCGTGTATATACAATTTTTACAACCGCCAGGATCAGAACCATAAGAAACATATTTTTCGACGACTGACATCGAAAGTAGATTTTTCTCACTGTCATTTGACAACAGAAAGTTGACATTTGCCACTGAGCGTGCGTTTTCATCACTTTGCCGCTCGCCGAGCGTTTTGGGTTTCCGCGTGAACAAAATAGGTAGCCACGTCCGAATGTTTCCTTGACAATGCCCGTCATTTGTCGAAATAATCGCGTCACATGTCTAATAGACTGTGCGAGTAATGTTAACTTGATTGTCAATTAATATTTGCAATAAAATGAAATATGATATTTTCCATTAATAATAGCGGTGATATCAGAAAAACTGAACGAAACAATCCGTTCGTGTGTGGCTGAAGTCGTTGTTGGTTTTTACCCGTACAGTTTTCCCCGTGCAGACAAAACTGCCAGAAAAGAACAACGTCTGTGGGGCCCTTAACTTATTGATATTTCATCACCATGCGGTACATAACCGTGGATTTTTTGTATTATAAATATGAATTTAGTTGTGTTTTATATAAAAAGAAACAATATTCACCATTTATATCAAAAATAAAGAAATTGTAGCGAAAAAATGTAGATACCGCCTTTTGACTTTAAATTGCAACAATCGACCGAACACTAAATACAGATTGAAAAAGCGGCATCTACTTGACAATGTTGTATAATGGAAGACTTGATACTATTAATTTAATGAAATGGCAGTTGGCCGTATCTGCACATTTGCGTCCACGAAACAGACAATAAAGGCGGTATCTAACAAAAGAAAAGAAGAAGGCGGCTTCTACACGCAGATACTGCTTTTTACTTTTGCATTTTGCATATGACGCCTTCTTGCGCTTTATAAGTAACAAAATTTCTGTAGACAATTTTTTCTGAAATTTGTGATCCAATGAAATTAACTCTTTTCTAGTCATGTGGGAAAAATCAACCAATTAGATTATCCTTACATTGAAAACTACCCATGGGTTGTTATCACTTTGTGTACAGCAGTCAGTGCGGGTTGCTATGTTACGTCAAGTTTTTGACAGTTTGCAATGCAGTATTTTAAGATGTCATATTCTTTTTATAATTGCACTTCCACTAAATAAATGTAAATAAATGCTTTCAAGGGCAAAAAATTGTCACATATAATCTCATAAGAGCATTAATTCTTTCCGGAAATTTTTTTGAGTGCGTTCCAACAACGTCGTATTAATTTGCCCGAGCGGGACGCGAGGGCAAATTAGGACGTTGTTGAATGCACGAAAAATAATTTCCGGATATGAATTAATGCTCGAATGCAGATTCGGTAAGAAAATCGTAACGACACAAACCCTAAAAAGAAGTAATGTCTACCTACAAAAAATTTCCAAGAAATTTTTTTGTTGTCTTGGATACGGCTCGTGAACTAATTTTTCTATTGGTCATTAATGAGTGTCGTACGATTTTCTAACCGAATATCTCTCGACCGCTGGCGTCGGGCTGTTCCCAAGCAACGTGCTTTCGAAACCTGCAATAAAATTATTGCGTAATTATCACTGTCCTTGGGATATTATAGCTGATAAGTACCACATTTTTTCATCTGAAAATCATAGTTACAGTGCAGATATCGATTTGTTACTTATCTAAAATGATTGGAATTTTGTACCAATTCCAACGATACCAATAACTCAATTTCGATTTTTTTGTAGATACCGCCTTTTTGCTTATGACGGCAGTATTGAGCTATACACATTTCAAACTAAATTAATCTTAATAGATTCCAAACTTGGGGAGCTCACGTTTTTCTGTATTTTTTAGGTAATCTTCAAAATGTCGCTATAATAAAGGAAAGAAATTGTTATTCTTCATGTATCGGCATACCTGAAAATCAGCACGTATGCAGGTTTATTACCGACATCGTGGTACAACGCCAACTCTTTTTACTGCAACGTTTCATGCTCTCAAAGAAAGTAGATGTCTTCCAAGCGTTAGCATTCAGGATGTTGCTGAGCAGCAGTTGTTGAATTATAGCTCAATGGTTTTCTGTATTTCTTAGGTAATCTTCAAAATGTCGCTATAATAAAGGAAACAAATTTTTATTCCTCGTATAATCCTTCGTTGATCGGCATACCTGAAAATCAGCCCGTATGCAGGGTACAACGCCAACTATGTGGTATATTTGCAGCGCAATCAAAGCGATGCACATCAATTTGCAAAAGTTTCGTAGTCAAAATAATGTATAGGTTATGTGTAAACACCAGAGTCAAAGACACATTTAATACGCTCAAAAAGTACGGCTTCAATATTTCCTTGCTTCGGCCGTTGGTTGCATTCAGTAACTCTCATTATTATTGACCAAAATTCACTTGCCTTTGAAGCTGTGTCAACAGTTTTGAAAAAACACAGGTAATAGGCAAAATAAATAATTATTTTCTCTGATAATATCGCTATTAAAAGTTAAGGAAAGTTTGTTTACAAAAACCCGAAAATAGAAATAAACGAATGCAACCGTGGTACTTTTAGTTGTGTAAACACGGCTTTTAGTCTTCTGCATTATTATAAGTGATAACATGCTTAACTATAAATAACTATTACGTCAGCTGTCAATGTCAAAATAGATGCTTTTCTGTCACAGAATAGACGTCAAATCTATAAACTGACTTTTTTAGATTTTAGAAGTGAACATAAAGCTTTGTATACAACTCGTACATAATAAGACTTTATGACTCGCCTCCTTTACTGACCTCGCTCGGCTATAAAAGAGACTCGTCAAATAAAGTCCTACATCATGTACTTGTTATAGAAATAGCTATTAAAAACGTGTTATTTATTCCGTAACTGTCTAGACGTTTTGTCAAAAAAGGTTTTAGGAAGTAGTATTGAAAAAATTGCAAAATAAAATTTTTACAAGCAATAATAGAAGATCGTGTGGTGGTCCACCCCGTTTTTCATTTTTATTGATTTTCAGAAAGTAATGGTTTTAATAAAAGTTGGAATTTCAAAACTGACTTTTTATAAACAAAGACAGCATTATTATTACATATTATAATTTTGGGTTATCTAAACCCTTGTTGAAATCGATTATGTTGACTTTTAGCTAAGAAACATATTGCAATATAGGAGAGCGCTCCTTTTATTTTACTTGTACATTTATTTGAAATTTTTACTAATTTCCTCTAAAAGGCGTATTTCCAATATGTGCCGGCATTTTTCTGAATTGAATAATGACTTTTGATGACATTTATTAATTAGAATTGTCAGTGTCAGTAATTTTTTTCGCAGTTTGAGAATTAGGTAAAAAAGTGTTCTGTTTTTTTCTGGCCGCGACTATAAGTATACGCGTACGAGTTACAGACATAATTTTTTGTTCTACTGCTTTGGCAACGTTTTTTCTCATTCTTAACCGAGGAGGCCGGGAAAAGTCAAGGAGATCATGATCATATTACAAAATTTCAATTTGTATTTTGATTTCGACCAATGGAAACAGTTAGCTTTTGTTGTTATGGATATTAATGCTGAAAAGTAAAAGTTACTAGTACAAAAAAGTGGGTCTTTTCAGCCGCTAAACAGTGCCCAAATTCATAGCTTTTCGATCTATTAGAACAAAAAATTATTTATTTAGTAAATGAATAGAAGTTGGCGAAATTTCAGTTTTTGATGTTGATGACAAAACGGTGTAATAAAATTGAATAATCAGCCTACTTAAGTTGACCTTTGCATGGATGTCTCTGTCCCTTTTTAGTCGTTCATTTTTTATTTACTATTTCTCACGTCGGTTACACCGTGAATTTATTTTATTACAGAATATAGGTAAAAATAGCAAGAACGTTTTAGTTGATGATGCTATAGTAACGACAGAACGAACAATGTATTGTAATTGTTATTATCACCAAGGCACCATAGACACGCACATCGTATGTTCTGTTTTAAAATAAACCCAAGGTATTTAATTATGAGCCCACCGGTATACTTCTATTTACAGGAGCCGTGGATAAGATTTATAGTAGTAATGTGAACTTCACTGCTTCACTGCACTATATGTTAAGGCATAAAGAAAGATATAATAAATTAATATTAGCCCCATTAATAAGTGATTTTAATTGTCTGCGTCTGAGAGTAAAACACGGTTTCTACGATACCAAAATCGTGAGAGAAATAATGAATTACTTTCTAGAGGAGAGACATTTCCCTAGGCAGTTTTCATTATGACTGAGCAACAAGAGCTCACAATTATGTCAAATTCGAGGTTAGCAGGTTAGGTTTTGCGTCAGCTTGTGTCAAAACTGACGCAAAACCTAACCTGCTAACCTCGAATTTAAAAATTTAAAAATTCGATTTCTTCAAGAAATTTTCCCTTATACATTCCCCCTTTGCCTTTATTGATAGCCAATAATAATTTGAAGACTTTCGCAGTTTGATACAAATCTTGCGACAACCTGATACAGAAATACTATAAAAAACAGCAGTAAATTACATTTTCTACGATCGTGTAAAAAGTAGGTTTTCTACCGTTTACTTTCAGAGTTAGATATGTCATTTTATTCGCAATGACATTATAATGTGTCAATTTCATGACATGTCAACGGCTGGGAACTAGATGATTACTAAAACATTATTATTAAACTTTATATTCAAACCTAGGAGAAATGATGATGATTTATAAACACATCAGCTGCCACATATGTATTTTGTATCAAATTTAGTTGAAGGGCAATTATTTCTTTTAAATCTTTCAAATAATGGTGGTCATTGGTTGCTAATATTTGATAATAATTGATATATTTTGACCTCCTTTATGGATGGCATAAAAAGGGCCAGCCGTGCAGTTAGTTATCCGGAATTTAAGCGCCAACCAGGAAACAATAAATGCACCGTGTGCAATAATTCGATAAAAGAACCGCGACGTGATTAGCTTGCTCCAGGAAGACCACAGGTGAAATGTGAGCTATGACCACACTCCCGCCATGACAAACAAAACCAGATAAATAAAAATTAACTTTTATTTTCCTAATTCTAAATGAGTAGTTTTGGAACAAAAATTATTAACACTATTGAAGATAGTTAGTAATCAGTCGTATATCCTGTGTAAGAATTTAATATTGCAAAATTTTAACTAATTCAATTCATGCATCAAGAGATTACTAGATCACAATGTAAATTATTATTAAATAAAATTTCTCGCCTTAGTTTTGTACTCTTATTTGAGATTAAACTATTTTTGAGCACATTTACGGACGTTTTCGTTGCTTAGTAAAAAAATTCCATTCAAATTTTGCACTTGGGATATAATAAGTAATTATTTTCTTCGTACGTGTAGCAATCATTCGATAAAAAAACCGAGCAGAGATTAGCTTGCTCCAGGAAAGTCACAGACGAAAAATGGGTCAAGACCACACTGCCGTCATTGTATTTTACAAATTTCAAACAAAATTAAAGTAGTTTTGGAACAAAGATTATTAAAAAGACTGAAGATACTGTAGAAAAATAAATATCGTAAGTAATGAACAGTATACTTTCGTGCAAGATTTTAATTTCTGCAAAATGTTTACCAATCCTACCAAAACACCCCTAACTAACTCGAGCAAAGAATTGATTATTATTAAGGTATATCTCGCAAACTGCATCTCAACTCTCATTTGAAAATAATTGATATTTTAACTCGTAGTAAAAATAATATTTGTTTTAAATAATAGCTTGAGATAGAATAAGTGATTTAATTAAATCACAAGTCTAGTTTATGTAATATCTTTAAGGAGCGCAGCGAGCTTATGAAGGTAGCCAGCGACGCCCTTGCTTGTAAGGATATTAATTGTTCTTAATAATAACATAAGGTATAGCATATCACTTGCATGATTATAGAGTAAGAGCAAGAATTTTCCCCACTATTCCTGTGCATTTGAAAACCAAGTAAGATATTAATTTGACTAATATAAGCCCACTATTACTAAAGACGTAATACGCAAAGAGGCCAGCCAGCAATTTGTTATCCGGCATTTAGTCGCGAACGCGGCCGGCACTACAGATTTGGAAACGGTGTCGGGCTTACTAGCGCACGCTTAAAATAGTTTAATATATAAATGGGCCCCACAGAGTACCATTGCTATATCTGGGATTCACAGGAACACGTTTATACCTAAAATCTCTATTTCTTAGAAATCTTTACCCCTCTGTGAATGCCTCGACTGGTGTTATGCAATGAAACAAAAATATGTAACCTATTCTCTTCTATCGTCTTTCCTTATGCCGGGATCATCAGCGGCCAGAAGATCTATCGGGCTTAACAACATACCGTTTATAAGTATATATATATATATGTATATATAACAAAGTCCTTTTCACAGCTCGGTGGTTACTACACAAGGCGAAGAATTTGACTGGGAAAGGGGTTATAGTCAACACCAATCTCAGTACTTGGGCAACGATTACAAGAGATATATATATATATATATATATATATATATCCTGGTATGTGCATTGCAAAAGGCAATTTATTAATGAGCGTATTGAGTGCACCAGCACCTCGTCGGCGAATGACTGGTTTACGGTTTCGGCGTCGAGCCATTTTATAGAACTGAGAACTGAACGATTAGGATCTTAATATATATAGATATGTATAGCAGTTTTAGTATAAGTTTGTAAGCAGACGTCATTAAGGTAGTTAAACTAAAAAGTAGCTTTCCAATAAAAAATCATGATGATAATCATACTGCATCTTTAAGCAGAAGGCACGGCTTGCTGTTACCTTCCAGAATACGATGCATCATTGCAGGTCTATCGAATTCTGGTAAAACAAACGTCGTTATTTCAGTATTAGAACATGCTAATGGAGTACGATTCGGAAATGTTTATATATATCCAAAATCGCTGTTTCAACCAAAGTCTGAATATCTAAGTAAGTTGTTGCAATAAATTCCGGAGGTTGGTTACTATACAGACAACGATGGCGTAAACATTGTACCAACTGACCAAGCTAAACCTAACAGCATTTCTATTTTTGATGCCATTGCTCGCGACAAACAGAACGTTGTGAGAGAATATTTTAGCATGGGCCAACATAAAAATATAGACTGTTTCTATCTTTGTCAAACATAAGCATGTATTCGTAAACATCTTATTCGTGATAATGCTAACATGTTGGTGCTGTTTAAGCAAGACGATATAAATTTACTGGTTTACCGAAATCATGTTGATACCGACACAACGAGGAACAATTTTAAGAAATGTGCGCTCATTGCTGGAATAATCAGAAGCCCGGATTTTTGGTAATAGACAAATATAGTGATTTAAAGAATGGACGCTATCGTCATGAATTTGATTCGTATATATACATCTAACAATTCTGGCATCTATTATTTGATAGAAAGCTGTTAGCGTGTAAACTGGTTTCGACCTGTCAGTCTACTTGTCTGTCAAAACTGTCTAGCTGACTGTCTACCTGTCTACCAATCTAATTGTCTACCTGTATACCTGTCTATCTGTCTATCTGTCTAGCTGTCTACCTGTCTATCTGACTACATGTCTACCTGCCTACCTGTCTAGCTGTCTACCTGTCTACCTGTCTACCTGCCTACATGTCTATCTGTCTACCTGTCTACCTGTCTACATATCTACCTGTCTACCTGTCTACCTGTCTAGCTGTCTACCTGTCCACCTGACTACCTGTCTACCTGTCTACCTGTCTAACTGTATACCTGTCTGTCTACCTGTCTGTTTACACACATGTGCCAATAATGAAAATGAATGTAACGGCAAAACTCATTAAAACTAAAAATATTATAAGACAGAAGGTTCGAACTCTTAAGGAGGGTAAATTGGTGGAACAACAGCGCTTCGATAAATTTTTTGAACCTGTTACAAAAAAATGCAAGGTGTTGCAAAAGAGATAAATAAAAAAGAGAATCCTCCACCACACCTTAAGCCTTTCAAATTGAAAAAGAAGGGGAAAGTTAAATACAATTATGATGATGATAAATATAATCTTAAAAGAAAAACTAAACACGGTTATGACGCGGATAATGATGATGATAAATATATCAATATATTAAAACCTTCAAAACTAGAATTATTTACAGCAAAACCGACTACGACTGATAAAGTATTGTTTGAATCCGCGGAAGATGACCCTAATACGGCTATAGCAAGCAAATTTCTACTATCTCACAACATAGAACAGCAAGCTTAAAGTTCTTTCTTAAAACAGTATGATAGACTTCCTAGAAAATATGTAAGCAATTATCTTATAGAAAGACCAAATCTAGGGAGGTATGGAATTAGATATGATATTGATAAAAACCAATTTTATTTTGGTGGAGATGAGCTAGATATAAAGGGTTCAGATATAATTGTAAAAAGTGTGCGCTATGAAGGTACACCTGGTTTGTACAAATTACAATTTTAAAACGATCTCCAAATAACTCCAACGCCGACAGATAGAACAAATTATAAAGATATCATAAACAGAACAAATGCGGAGCATATAAATTTTGATAAAAATGTGCAAAAGGTAAGTTTCAACCAAGCGAAATACAAGAAATTGATCAAACCTGACCCGTCATCATCATCACCACCCTCGCAAGCATCGGTGTCATTAAGGGCTAAAAAGCGTTTTGGTAAAGGTATGCAACAAATGTATAAACAAGTTAGCAATAAACCGTTGGATTATGTTTACTGGGATGATCCGAATGAGTTAGTCGATCGATAAAAGTTACTGTATGCCTCTCATGCATCCGGTCACACAAATCATATAAATGAAATTGTTAGTATAATAGAAGAGTTAAAAGAGGAAGAGGTCATTGAGCAAAGCCAGTTCGACAATATCGAGGGATAAGTTCGGTCGCCACATTCAGCGCAGAAATCTGTACTTTTACGATGACTAAGAATATTTCAATCTCCAGCATAAACGATTAGCCAATCTTGCACAACCTCTATTTGAAGAGGATGCTGTCAACAAGGCGTTCCTTAACAAAGAACTTAATAAGGTTATTTACCGACTTCCCGAACACCAAAGCTCTGCTAGTACAAATATAGAAACAGCAAATAAAATTATTGCAGACATTCAAGCTGAAATTGATCAACTTTACTTTTCTCTAAAACTAACTAAACCTCATCCTAAACCTTCAGTTAGTAAAACTACCTCATTTAGAGAGGTTCAAAATGACCCAGAAACAAATAAACAGCTCGATTGAGGCTCAAATAGTAGATGAGTTGCATAAGCCTGCACGAATAAATTTTCGAAGACGTCGTGTAATAGTAAAAGGATTGGATGATTTTTATCAAGCCGATTTAGTAGAAATGATACCATACTCTAAAGTAAATAAAGGTTATCGATATATTTTAGTAATTATAGATGTATTTTCAAAATATGTTTGGTTAGAGCATGTAAAAACAAAAACCTCTAAGAAAGTTGCTAGTGCAACTGAAAAAATACTATCTGAAAGCGGTAGAATTCCGAAGAACTTGCAGACAGATCAGGGTAAAAAGTTTTTCAATAAAGATTTTTAAACACTAATGAATAAATTAAAAATTAACCATTTTTCAACATTTAGCTCAAAAAAAGCGTGTGTCGTGGAAAGAGTAAATCGTACACTTAAATCTATTATGTGGAAGATGTTTAGTTTGCAAAGTTCTTACAAATGGCTTTCTCTATTATCTCAAGTCAGTCACATCTACGATCACAAAAACATAGTACAATTGGTAAAAGACCTATTGATGTGAATAAGAGTAATGAGAAGGAAATTCTCAATCAATCCTATAATCATATAAAAACGACAGATCTAAGAAATGTCAAATTTAAGGTTGGTGATCTTGCGCGAATTAGCAAAAATCGAACAATATTCGATAAAGGATTGTCAGGCCATTTTACATTTCTTAGTGATTTAATCAACTACACAAACCTTTAAAACAGTTTTGGTACATAATTGGCGAGTGCGCCTGTATTTCGAATTCATTTTAGCCATAGTCCATCGCATAATCTGCAACATTTAGCATTAAGCATAGCCATTCGCAAACCTTGTACACTCATTATATCGTTGTTTCTAATTCATAACTTTTGTACACCCATCGCATCGTTGTTTTACGCAACTGTTGATTTCATCGCATGCAAGAGCGTTCAGTTTCGACTTATTTAAGAATTTACTCAATGAAAGCAAGTGAGAAAGCATCTATCGATCCCTGTTTCTCCGAGACGGCTTGTCTCCTGGCGAACTCCCTGCCTTGCGATTGGCCACTCATTGTGGCGTGACGGCGCATTATTTTCGCCCAAAGTTCCGCTTGGCGTGGGTTAGTATCGAGGCAGTCGAGCCCAAGCCACGAACTAGAGAAGTCGTCATAACGTGCTGGTTTTTTTTCGCCTCCTGCCCGTTTGGGTGCTGGGGCGGTGCGTTTTTGGCAGTCGAAAGCAGACGCTGCTTGGTGACGTTGGTGTGCCCTCGTGTGTGGGTTAGAAAAGTCCATGGTGAATCGTTGTGGAAATTCAGTTCATATGTGGGCTTGTTAAAGCCAATTTTCCGCCGTCGTTTGTTCCTGAAATTACCTATACAACGGTTCCTCTGTTAGCTGTGTAATGGTCGAGGTGCACAATCCGCTCTTTTTAGAGGATTCTAGAGGACGCCGTAGCCTTTCGGTTCTTGTCACACACCCAGGTGCAAGCGATATACCGACACTGTTTTGAACGCCACCGCCCGCTGCACGCTGAGCCCGCTAACAAGGTAAAAATTGTGCAATAGACTAGTTCGTTCGCATGTTCTGGTAACTTAACCTTTTAACTCGACGCCCGACGCAATAGTACATTCCAGTTTGCGTTTGATACATAACCATTGCAGAGTACACTCTGATTAAAAGATAACATTGTAATTTAACATTCTGTGCTGCAAGACAGTTTTGCTTCTGTAAATTAATCATTCAAATTTGCGTTCGAGACAATACTAATGCAGAGTACACTCTGATTAAAATATAACGTTGTGATCTAACATTCTGTGCTGCAAGACAGTTTTGCTTCTGTGAATTAAACATTCAAATTTGCGTTCAAGACAATACTAATGCAGAGTACACTCTGATTAAAATATAACGTTGTAATCTAACATTCTGTGCTGCAAGACAGTTTTCCTTCTGTACATTAATCATTCAAATTTGCGTTCGAGACACTACTAATGCAAAGTACACTCTCATTAAAATATAACGTTGTGATCTAACATTCTGTGCTGCAAGACAGTTTTGCTTCTGTAAATTAATCATTCAAATTTGCGTTCGAAACAATACTAATACAGAGTACACTCTGATTAAAATATATGCACTGCGACGCCTATAATTGGCCTAACGGCTGTTGGCTGAGTGCGAAATAAATAAATAACGTTGTGATCTAACATTCTGTGCTGCAAGACAGTTTTGCTTCTGTAAATTAATCATTCACGTTTGCGTTCGACACAGTACTAATGCAGAGTACACTATAATTAAAATATAACGTTGTGATCTAACATTTTGTGCTGCAAAACAGTTTTGTTTCTGTAAAATTAAGTACTAATGCAGAGTACACTCTAAATAAAATTTTGCGTAATGTTCTAACACTCAGTGCTGCAAGATAGCTGTGTTTTGTAAATTACCCTTTCAAGTTTGCATTTGACGTATAATTAATGTAGAGTACACTCTGGCTGAAAAATGTACGTGTACGGTGGGACTTTCCGAGCTGTAGCTGATAAGGTGTGCGTTGCCATGATGATCGCCAACATCCGAAACGGATAGGCACCGCAAGAAGAAGAATATACTCAAGTACAACATTTCACGTCCGTGTTCTAGCATACAGTACTGCAAGGTAGCTTGGTTTTGTAAATTAACCCGTTTTAAGTTTGCGCTTGACTCTTAAATAACGCACACTTCGCTCTGGCACAAATGTAGCGATTGCTATTCTCAAATGTTTCACGGTAAGTCAGGGCGTTCTGGTGAATCAAACTCAAGTTCAGGTTTTACACTCGCGCGTCAGGCCTGTTGAGGCCTAAGCCGACGTTATAACCTCATTTGGCCTGGATTTGTTGTTCGCCGCAACTTTTCGTTAAAGCACTTTTCAGCTGGGCGTACCCTTTAAGCCCTTCCTACGAGCCGGCATAGGTGCCGAATATACCTGTATTTTTGTATGATGTTTGGTACGTCACCTTGAGTGGCCCAATAGATGTATTAACCGTACCGTCTTATTCTTTCTTTTTTGTGTCTTGTACAGGTTTGTTTACAAGGTAACTGTGTCAGTGTGTTACGACCATTGTAAGATCAGGCGCCGACGTGGCATATGAGCATTTCAGGTAGGTCGTTGTGTCTGTCGCTGCACTGTGGCTTTCACAAATAGTTATTTGAATATTTTTCGCTTTGTTTAACCCTCAAGGTCCAGTTGAACATGGGTACCCTGATTTGGATCTTGTGGCGCCCATTTCTTTAGCAACACCTTATATAATTGTTGACACGCTTGCCTTGTGGTGTACCGTTTTGAACCACGTCTATCTCCCTGAGCGTATTTGATCCGAGGCCTTTAGCCTGTTCTTGACGATTCTCAGGGTGAGCGTGCCCATGTCCCAAATTTATTTTGCTTTTAATACTCGCTCATCCGTGAGTGTCGTAAAACCAATTTAATACCGTAACAGAATATACGCCCAAATGGACTAATAAAATATTCACTATCGATCAAGTTAAGTTAACTAATCCTATTACCTATCTACACAAAGATGCTTCCAATCGGCCTATTTGAGGATGTTTCTACGATCTCTAGCTTCAAAAACATACATCTCGTTGAACGTGTAATAAAACGAACACCTAACAAGGTATTTGAAAAATAGCCTGGATTTTCAAAACAACACAATAGCTGAATTGATGCTGAAAATATCGTCTAAATTACCACATGCTGTGATGACTCATCACTTAATTTTCATCGGTGCTATATAAACCTAATGTGTTGCAGCATTTCTATCATTCTCTTGTACGCGCTCTCTCTCTCCAAAACATGGCAGATTTCAATCAGAAACTTTGCAACTTAAATGAGGTTAAAAAGTAGGAAAATGGCAGTAGAGTTGGACAACATTCTACCGGCACGCTAGGATTGCCTAGCAGATGCAGACCTGCAACGATTAGGAGGACGTCGCTACTACATCATCTCGGGTAGCAAGTGTGGAAACAGCACGAAACTTGTCTTCGAGGAGATCGTAACACCCCAGACAGAGATGACAACAACATCGCTAGCGCAATAATTGACTGATGCATAATATATTTGTAATAGTTTTATACATGTACTTTTTAGACAAATAAATACAAGTATATTTACAATTGTAGTTTTATTACACCGTTGTGCTTATAACACCGGTTACAGGAACATGTCAGGTTGGCCAGTGATGCATAATATATTTGTAATAATTTTATACATATACGTTTTAGACAAATAAATACAAGTTTATTACACCGTTGTGCTTATAAAATCGCTTACAGGAACATGTCAGGTTGGCCAGTGGTCTATTTATTCCTCGAAGTAAATTGCTGCAGACACTGATAATGGGGGTCATTAACTACATTCAGCAAAGAGAAACTCCATTCAATTATTTTTGGCAGTCGTGCAGATTTTCAAACAATGACTTCATACAATTATTTTTAGCAACCTTGCACATTTTCCAACAATCACATCCGTTTAAACAAGTCTGGACAGGTTTGAACCCCCTTCCCCCCCAGACAATAACATCCGGTTTATTTTTAGCAACCTTGCACATTTCTCAAACAATGGCTCTATACATTTATTTTTAGCTACATTCAGCAAATGCGCAGACAATATGATCCGCTGTAGACAATAACATCCGGTGTAATTTTTTTCCAGACACCCACACCCGCTTAAACAAGTCTCGACAAGTCTGACATTTGCATTCCCACACAATGGCTCACATCCGGTTGAGCCTAGGAAAATTTTTATAAGCGAGGGAATCTTGTAAACATTTCAAAATTAGTCTTTTAGCCCCGAAATTTATCTTAGAAATCTTGTAAAAAATTTCAAAATTAGACGTTTAGCCCCAAAATTTATCGTGGGAATCTTGTTCAATTTTTTTTAAAAAATCAAAATTAGACTTTTAGCCCCAAAATTCATCGTAGGAATCTTGTTTTTCCATATTTTTGTAAAATAAAATCGAAACTAAATTTTTAGCCCCAAAATTCATCGTAGTCCCGACCCCAAATGGCACGCCACATAACCTTGAACCCGCCACGTGACCTTGAGGTCAATGACCTCACCGCATAACCTTGATCTCGCCACCTCTTCGTGACCATGAAAGACTTCAAGGTCAAAAGTGAGCCAGAACACCTCTAACTACACTGCTTATGTTAGTCAAACCTCCATTTTATAAACAGGATTCTTGTATGCAAAAGCGCGTATATATTATTATAACGCAGCTAGCTATACATGATTTCGGTTACTTACAAATATCACGTCGAACCGAAACAATTTGTTTGTCATTGTTATGTTACAAGCAATGTTTCAAAAGAACACGTAGCCACTGAAAATGGTAAAATAACAATTGGAACAAAAAGTGCAACTTACCTGGGTCGTTTTCATAATCTTTTGCTAAGAAATCTTATTCAAATAAACTCAATACGTCTTCTAGAAAAAAGCTTACTACAGAATTATTAAATAATAATCTGAATACCTTCAACCAATAACTTGATATACAGTGTGTCCGCGGTTGAGTTCACATAAGGTGTAAATAATAAAAAATATTCGACTTAGAAGCTGATATTCTAGGAATCGCTCTTGCTTGTTCTCAAATCAAAATTTTGGGAAAATCAATCAAATTAATTAATATACAGGATGTTCTCCGAATCAATTTTAAAAACATGGCCAAGAGTAAACTACCTTTATTAGAAGAGGTAATAAAGAAAAGTATTAAGAAAAGTTGTTTAGAATTAAGAATGATGGTAGACTCTCAACTTTCAGACAAATCGGCCCACTTTGATTTTTTTATTTTTATTTTTTTATTATGTATACATACCAACATACTTTTTATCGTGGCTGTAGGAGGCACTCTAACTGGTTTATGAACTAATATGTTAAAAAAATAATGAAATGCCTCCTACAGCTACGATAAAAGATATGTTGGTATAAAAAATTCAAAAAAAAATCAAAGTAGGCCGATTTGTCTGAAAATTTAAAGTCTACCATCATCTTAATTCTAAACAACTACTCTTTAAGCTACCCCAAATGTAGGGCGTTCTATATATAAAAAAAGTTTGCTTTGCCACCATTTTTTCGAGGCACTCTGTATAATCAAACGTATTTTAGTAATGTGCAACACAATCGTGTACCAATAGCAAACTGAATGTACCTAACTCTCATAGTTTTAGAATTATCATCCACCAGCGTTGCCGGACCTTTTATATATCGGATAATCAGTCTTGCAGTCTCGGGTGGTTATAGTATGTATAGTTCCTAATTCATTAATGCAACTAGTTTTATATTTAAATGCCAAAATTGATATTTGATTTTGAAGTAACTTCGAGTTGCATTCATAAATTAGGTAATATACCATAGCCGCCCGGAACGCATATACGTAATCTGCAGACGCATAAGGCATAACCCATCACATCGTTTTTTCCGAAGTCGTACGGCCAATCAAAACAGAAGTAAACTGCAGACGTGTTGAATTATAATGCGTCTGCACTTTACGCAAGCACCGTGGCCACTACGAATATTATTACTTATTTACTGTATCTTGAGTTGATAAATACAGACTATTATTATTAGTATTGTGTTTGTCTTGATACTTTCGGTTTCTTTCAATTAAACGAAAGATATTTGGTCAGATGTAATTAGATTCTATTATTTAATTTTGATATAAGAATTTTCTCACGTTATTGCACGTTTATGACTGCTTTTCGACCAAATTTCGAGCTACCAGCGATCACTATGCAAAACAATAATGTGTACAACACCTATGAAAACTACTTGTTTTACTAATTTGCTTGATAAACTCGGGTTTCGTCCTCGTTAATAAAGCTGCAAATTCGTGAAAAAAGTATGACTTTCATAATTAGTTGTACAACATACTATTGCATACTATTGTACAACTGTCATTAAAAATCTGCAAGATCATTTTTACGGACTAAATGTAACTTTTATTAATTTGATTATAATATATAAAACCGTGGTAGACGTTTTTCAAAATTCATGGGTTACATCATTGACATCAAAAACTTAATTGCTAATCTGGATGACAAGCTCGATGATCAAGAATGCTATTCAAGAAGAAGCTGTCTTTTAATACATGGTGTCAAAGAGTCCAAGGATGAATACATCGAAAAAGTTGTTACCAATATTGTAAATAACACAATGAAGATTCCTGACTTTCAGTTTAGGGAGGACATGATCTACAGATGCCATCGCCTTAACACAAAACAAAATAGTTCAAAAAAAGCTAGACCCATTATTGTCAGGCTAATTTCTTACAGAATCAGAAATACGCTGTGGGTTAATAAAAAACTTTTAAAAAATAAAAATATTCTAATTACGGAGTCACTAACTCAAAAGAGATTAGAACTCTACAAGAAAGCTGTTAAGGAATTCCGCAGAGAAAATGTCTGGACCTATGATTGCCGTATCAAAATTGTACTTCCCAACAAAAATAAGATCGTGATTACTACTGATCAGCAACTTAATAATGCAATTCAATCTTTGGCTACCCGTCATCCCCAGAATACAGCAAAGAAAACATATAACACACGAAGTCAGTATTGAATTAAAATGGAATAGTATTCTTTTTTATTTATCTATGTAATAAGTATACTAACTTCTTTTATTTTGGTAGGAAGCGACTAAGCATTTTGTCTTTCTCATTATCTTTGTTTTGGTAAATTTTAAGTTTATAGAAATTTGTAAAATACGTATTGGTTTTATTTCTGGATTTATTATTTTTAAGTGAGCATATATTATATATTTCTGTTTGTCCTTATTCATCTTAACAGCGAAATAATTAATATTTTGGTCTTTATATTTGTCATTTTGTCCAATTATATTTATTTTTACAATTTTACATATTGCAGGTGATGTCTGAGATAACGGCTATATATCAAAACTGCCGAAGTCTTAAACGAAAATTACATGACTTCTTCGTTTTTGCTGCGAATGTGCATTTCGATTTAATCTGTGTAACGGAAACCTGGTTAAATGACGACATTAACTCAGCTGAAATGATTGACTCGAATTTTTACAACTTAGTACGTTGCGACAGAAGTCCGGTTATCACAGGTAAGCACAGGGGTGGTGGTGTATTAATAGCTTTAAAAAAATCTTTAAAAATTCTTAAAATTAAAATTACAAATGCTCTATACGATGCAGTGATTGTCAAGGTGAAAGTAGGAAAGGAAATATGCTCGTTTATAGTTGTTTACATCCCACCTGACATGAAATCAGAAGTATATGCGGATTTCTTTAAATTCGTTGAAAATAATGTCGATCCCGGCGAGAATAAGCCTTAGAGCCTTAGAAATAAAATCGACTTTAATATATCCAAATGTTGTGTAATGTCATTAACTTTGAAAACAAATAAATTCGTTTATAATTATAAAATGAATAATGAAGAGCTCCACAAAACTGCAAATGTTAACGATTTGGGAGTTCATTACGATTTTAAACTTAAGTTTGACCTCCACATTGAAATAATTAAAAACCAAGCTTTATGCAACCTAGGATTTTTAATTAGACAGTCTTACCATTTCAAAAATACTCGAACATTAAAAATGTTGTATAATGCGTTTGTTAAATCGAAGCTTGAATATGCATCAGTTGTATGGTATCCAATTAACGTTGGACCAAAAAAAAAAATTGGAAAAGGTGCAAATCAGATTTTTAAGATATTTATATTATAAAAAATACAATACATATCCAAATTACACGACAGTGAGAACGGTTACGCTCCGTGCGGAGTTTGAGGTACCTAGCTTGGAGGCATCCAGAAACTATAGTCTGTTAGTATTTGGATTTAAAATTATGAATTATTACATAAACGATACGAAACTTTTAAGTTTTCTTAATTTAAAAGTCCCTAGTAGACCAACACGGTTCACTCGGGTCTTGGACACAACGCCCACTGGTCACAACGTCCACCACCTAGTATGGCCGCCATGTTGGACACAATGTCCACCGCAATTTTTGGTCATAACGTCCACCCTGGTCACAACGTCCACCGCCACAACGCCCACTCTGGTCACAACGTCCACCGTCGCATTTGGTCATAACGTCCACCTTGGACACAACGTCCACCGACGTTTGTCGAGAATAACATTTTACGGCGTTGGTCGTAACGTCCACCCTGGTCACAACGTCCACCGCCATAACGCCCACTCTGGTCACAACGTCCACTTTCAAATTTGGTCACAACGTCCACCTTGGACACAACGTCCACCGCCATAACGCCCGCTCTGGTCACAACGTCCACCTTCGCATTTGGTCATAACGTCCACCTTGGACACAACGCCCATTTTTGTTTTACTTGTTATTTAATCAACCTTTAACTGCCTTTTTTGATGCTTTTTGAGTGGTCTAATGTTGTTTAGAATATTTCCAGCTGGTTTCTCATATAAATCGATATACGAAGAATAAGGATCCTATTATTAACTTGTTATTATTAACTGAGAAGCAAGAAAATGGAGATATATTTTAGGAGGACGAGATATACATCATTCGACTCAGCTTGAAGAGTAGATTCCAAAAATATATAGAAATCGGAAATCGGATTTCTTTTCCGAGGTCGACTTCCGGTCAATGTTTTTTTCATCTCGTGTTAAATTCTTAATGTCCTATTATTGGCTCCCCTAATTATTTTAGAGCTAAAGTGTAAATACATTTTTTGTAGAGAAAAAAATACTGCATCTATTCATACTGTTGCTAACCATTTTTCATTTTCCATAACCGAAGGAATGCAAAAAATAAAACTAGCATTTTAAAAAAATAAAACTAGCATTTTTACAAAAATCAGTGATGCCATGGAATTATTGAAACAAGCCAATGCCAACGCAAATGCGTGCGGGGTGATCATCCAGTCACTGGCGTCAAAAGATTGAACGTATTGTCGCTTTTATAAACATTAGTCGTCTGTAATGAGTTTAAATGTGAACTCGGGCAAGCGGATCATCAGTGCGTAAAAGCGAAGGCCAGTATTTAGTTGAAGAAGCATAAATTAACTTTAATGGTGATCGGCAATTAAGTTTGAGAAAGAATAAAATATGTGCTGTGTTCTTAAAAGCGGTTATCGTTCGTAAATTTTATTTCCCGAAATAGGTGCAGTGCTGAGTTACGGTAAGTAGTTCCTTAGATATTTTTAATAACCGTTACAGTTTAGACATCTATTTAAGTTAAATTCTTCTTTGCCACTTCATCAATATCCTCTTTGTAAACATTAGTTTAGTATACAGTGTGGGTGTAACCTCTGCAAACACAGTATGTGTTCATCTTCTCTACGTGTTTAATGTAGTTTACTACAACTCGTTCCGATGGGTGTTCACCGTTTTGCTTTAAAATTACGTTCTCTAACTCTTCCTTGGAGTATTTATAATTTATGCCAATTATTTTAATGCGTGGATTTCGTAATTCTTCCTTCTTTACTTCATATGCTATCCCAATTTGACTTTCTATCTTCTCTCGTAACTTGTAATTATAACACTAAATATACCTAAAGATTCATTGGTTTGCGATACACCTCATTCGAAAAAAACGTTTCCTTATTGTTTATTGTATCAATAAAAACGTGGTTGTAAGTGTTATCAATAGTAATATAACAAGGGCGACACATAGTTACCGATAATTTTGCACACGCCAAGGGTCGAGTGCTGGTTGCAATGAAAACTGTCCCGAGGGTTGTCTGAGGGCAGTTTTCTAAGGGCAACCAGCATGATGACTCTTGGCACGGGCAAAATTATATGTGTAGTCTGTTTTTTTGCTTTATGATTCAGAGCAGGATTTGCTTTTGCATTTTTGTAACAGTGTAGGTAGTTGGTTACAAAGAAAAAAACACTAGTAATGTCAAAAACTTATTACAACTGTCAATGTGTTATCTTATAAGCACTATTATACATAATGAAAGCTATAATTACTGAACCACTGACATTAAATAAGGTATTGCTTTATTTTAAGAAATTTTATTTAAACATGGTTATCTAACTGTACAGAAACGTCATAGAATTTCTATATGTTCTAATGTGAAAATATATTATTAAAAACTTGCTGATGACTTCTATTTGCAAATCTGTGTTGTAGAAGTTATTATTTATGCTAAAAATATAACAGGGATTAACTGTTTTTTCAACATTGTCTAGAAAGGCCACCGTTCATACACTTATGATAGTACGTGCCAAACAGTGCCACACCCTGGTAAAAATCCTGATGTGCATCCTGCATGCAAAATAGTATATCTCTTTCCCTCCGCCTTAACTTTAGATGGATTACTTTTCAAGTCTGTGTCGTGGGTCTACCTATGCAGACTGGTTCCATTGCGAAATATCCAGTTTCATCCAAAAACCGAAACATACATTTTTCACTAAAATTTCGAAATTGTAAATATTTCTTTAAACAAGTAATCTTCGCCGAAATAACATGATTCTTCTCACAAACCAATTTTCTTCTATTCACAATTTTGTATTTATATCCCATATCTTTTAATGTGTAGTATAATTTTGAACAAGTCCTGATATAATTTAGTTTCTCTCTTGTACATCGCAATAAATTATCCAAAACAAATTACAAAGTTTCTTAATATCCTCCCTGAAACTATAGTCCTCCCAAGTTAATTTTTTTTCCTTTTTCGTATTGTCATTCGGTTGTTGCTGGAGTTGTGATTTTGCTTCATTTAGACTATTAAACAGAGTTGCATTCAAAATCTAACATAATAACAAATTGTAAGAAATTTTATAATGGTTTAAGTTTTAATACTTACATCAAAGATTTGACCAACTCTTCCAATGATGGCTGTTTTACTTAATTTACCATTGATATCTTTTATATTAGTAAAGCAGCAAGCAGCCTTTTATAGCCACTTTAGTTTTACTATTAATACTGCTTTTTTGTGGCTTTTTATTAAACGTTATTGAAGTATCAACGTGACAATCTCGGGGATCTTGATTTTGAAGTTAGGTATATTTTGTAACTAAATTGTTGTACACTGCTAAAATAATATAAATGCAAGGCCTGCTCACCATAAAGCAAAAAAACAGACTATAAGTGTGTTGCCCGCGTTTATATTTTGAAGATTATTACACAAAACCAGTATTGGAATTATGATTTAAAATTGATTTAATAATTCCAAAAAACTCAAATTGCTCGTTTCTTGCATTTCTATTTCTAATTATGATACCATCCACGGGGTCGATAATCATCTCTAGGGAGCTTATCGCTTGGTAAGCAGCCCACGGGCGCTTATCAGGTAATCAGTTCGGGATTGGTCGATTTTAAAAAATGCATGGTTTTCATTGGCTGATATCAGTCATGTGACAGTTGTGTGTAATAATCATTAGTAATATAACAAGGGGGAGACCAGCACCATAACTCTTTTGATGGGGAAAATTATTTGTGAGTGTGTCGCTCGAGTTTATATTTTGAATATTATTATCTAAAAACAGTATACGAATTATGATTTAGAATTGACCTAATAACGCAAAAAGACTCAAGTTGCTTGGTTTTTGCAATTCTACTTCCAATTATGACACCATTCACGGAGTCGATAGTCATCCCAGGGCATTTATCGCTTGATAAGCATCCCTAGAGTGTTTATCAGGTAGTCAGTTCAGTATTGGTCAAAAATACATGGTTCTCCTTGGATGATATCAGTTATGTGACAGTTGAGTGTAATATTCCAACTAATTAACGTTCGTGTGTCCCACTAAGTACAAGTGGCCTATTTGTTTCAATCTTTTACAACAGGCTTTAGAATACCAATGCTTATATAATTTTAGTTATATTTAATGTTACATAGGATCTAACAATGATCTTGACAAATCTGACCAATGTGTCGCGTATGTAATTCATAAAAAATGCGTTGTCATGGCTATATATCTGTGCTGCAAAAATTACGTATTAACTCCATGTTACGTTATTAAGAGGACAATTCTGAGTAGGAAAAAAGTTACACAAAAATTCCTTGTCTTATATTTTCGAAGATATAGCGAGGTTTTATTAATTTCAAACTATCAGGACTGGCAACAATTTTTAATAGATATAACATTTAATTGAAATAACTGTAATTTTCCACTGATCTGTTTTCTGTTGTTTATGCCAACCTGAGCAACAGATTCGCCGGAAAACTTTATTTTTACATGCCGTCTGTTGCAAAGTTTAGTCGAATATGTTTCACATAATCTTAATAGTTATTTACTATACAAGTGGGATAAGCGCTTCATTAATATACGTGAATGTAAGCACACAAGTATATTAATGATGCATTATCACACATTCATTGTCAGTGAGCACGAAAATGACGGTTATTGAGATGACATATATCTCAAATCTTGCTATATTTACGGACCTTGTTTGGCAGTACAGGGCTGTGTTCGGCAATGTCCAGTGTGATCAGGCGTGGTTATCCAACGTAGCCCTGAAATGTATTGCTGGTGGTACTGTAAGTCTTTCTCAAATTTGAGGTTAGCATGTTAAGTTTTGCGTCAGTCTGTGTCAAAACTTACGCAAAACCTAACTTGAGCGTTGCCAAATGTAAAACGAATCGCCATTGCTATGGTGAAAAATACCGCGTTACTCAACGATTTTGAATATAGAAATGTAGTACATTAGTTTCTGACATGCGATAAACTATGGTGAAAAATACCACGTTACTCAACGAGTTTGAATATAGAAATGCGATAAACTTATAAAAATTTCTACACTATATTACCAACTTGAATAAGAACAGCTAAGTGTAATTATTATACTGAACAAATAAGTAAAACTTCTGACTCGAAAAACCTCTGGAAAACTGAAAACTACAGTATGAATGTTAGTGCTTGTAAATCTATCATGAAACAAATATATCAAAAAAAAGGTACACAACTCCAGAATGAAAAGGAAATCGCTGATGAATGCAAATTTCAGTGGGGTTGCTAAAGATATGGATGATGTACCTACTTAGGATAAAAAATAAATTAAAGAATCAATACATTAATTATAAAAATGTTCCCCCAGACAATTCGACCATATTTTTATCCCCAGTAAATAATGAGGAAATAAGTAATTTAATGAACACCACATCATCAGAAATAGAGAACTTGACTAAAGCAAACTTAAAATCAATAAAACGAAGAAAACATCTAACCAATGCAGTTTTGTATGAAATCAAGTCCTAAACACTGATATATGTATTTCCAGATGTTTAATGTACGGTTGTTGAAACGGCAGTGCAATACCAGTTTTACAAATTTGGTTGGCTACGATGAAAATATGTAATTAAACCTTCTACACGGCTAAAATTTGCTGAACGTGTTTTTTGAGAAAAAGTAATTTTTTAAATGACACCTACCAAGAGCCATCGTACCATTGGATAGAATTTGTAATTACTAGTCTAACGATGCGCACTATGCCCTACTTTATATTTATTTAAAACTGAAAAATTTTTAATTAATAAATTTTTAAAATAAGGTTGTGATACCTAAGCAGCTGTCGTATGTATTTTAAGCCTTAGATTCCGAAAAACATAAAACATTTAGGGCGATCTCTTTAAAAAATCAAACCTAATAACATTTCCGGTAAAAGCAGAAGTTGGATATTCTTGCAACAAATATAATGCAAATCCATTGATAAGGAAATGAGATAGAGACATGGCTCTTATCTCATTGCCACCCGGTATACCTCGTATATCAAACATAAACAACAAATAACAGATCAGTGGAAAATTACAGTTATTTCAATTAAGTGATATATATTAAAAATTGTTGCCAGTCCTGCTGGTTTTGAAATTAATAAAACCTCGCTATATCTTCGAAAATATAAGACAAGGAATTTTTGTGTAACTTTTTTCCTACTCAGAATTGTTCTCTTAATAACGTAACATGGAGTTAATACATAATTTTTGCAGCACAGATATATATCCATGACAACGCATTTTTTATGAATTACATAAGCGACACATTGGTCAGATTTGTCAAGGTCATTGTTAGACCCTATGTAACATTAAATAACTAAAATTATATAAGCATTGGTATTCTAAAGTCTGTTGTAAAAGATTGAAACAAATAGGCCACTTGTACTTAGTGGGAGACACGAACGTTAATTAGTTGGAATATTACACTCAACTGTCACATAACTGATATCATCCAAGGAGAACCATGCATTTTTGACCAATACTGAACTGATTACCTGATAAACACTCTAGGGATGCTTATCAAGCGATAAATACCCTAGGGATGACTATCGACCCCGTGAATGGTGTCATAATTGGAAGTAGAATTGTAAAAAACAAGCAACTTGAGTCTTTTTGCGTTATTAGGTCAATTCTAAATCATAATTAGTATACCGTTTTTATATAATAATATTCAAAATATAAAATCGAGCGACATACTTACAAATAATTTTCCCCATCAAAAGAGTTATGGTGCTGGTCTCGCCCTAATATATTACTAATGACGTCCACCACCTAGTATGGCCGCCATGTTGGACACAACGTCCACTTTTAAATTTGGTCATAACGTCCACCCTGGTCACAACGTCCACCGCCACAACGCCCACTCTGGTCACAACGTCCACTTTTAAATTTGGTCACAACGTCCACCTTGGACACAACGTCCACCGCCATAACGCCCACTGTGGTCACAACGTCCACCGACGCCTCTTGAGAATAACAGTTTACGGCGTCGGTCGTAACGTCCACTCTGGACACAACGTCCACCGCCATATCGCCCACTCTGGTCACAACGTCCACTTTCAAATTTGGTCACAACGTCCACCTTGGACACAACGTCCACCGCCATATCGCCCACTCTGGTCACAACGTCCACTTTCAAATTTGGTCACAACGTCCACCTTGGACACAACGTCCACCGCCATATCGCCCACTCTGGTCACAACGTCCACTTTTAAATTTGGTCACAACGTCCACCTTGGACACAACGTCCACCGCCATAACGCCCACTCTGGTCACAACGTCCACCTTCGCATTTGGTCATAACGTCCACCTTGGACACAACGCCCACTTTTGTTTTACTGGTTATTTATTAATGAATTTTTAACTGCCTTCGTTAATGCTTTTTGGGTGGACTAATGTTTTTTAGAATTTTAAAAAAATATTGGTTTTAGGCTATTTTATGTATTTTTTAATCAATGTATAGTTTCAACTATTTCTTTCCCGTGTCTCTCTTTTCTGCTGGTTTTTGTCTAGTGTATGTATTTCCAGCTCATTTCTCATATAAATCGGTATACGAAGCATAAGGGTCATACCGGGTGTCTTAAAATGAATTACATTTAGTATGCTTTGAATTTCCCATAATGCAATCTAAAATTTTACTTGAAATTGGCAAGACTGTAAGTCTATGTGCAATTCGAGGTTAGAAGGTTAGGTTTTGTGTCAGTTTGTGTCAAAAGTGACGCAAAACCTAACCTACTAACCTCGAATTTCAAAGCATACTAGATGTAATTCATTTTAAGACACCCTATATTATAACACTAAATATACCTAAAGATTCATTGGTTTGCGTTACACCTCATTCGAAAAAAACTTTTCCTTATTGTACCAGTAGGTAAGTATTTACAAGTCCCTAAAAACTAAAAATAAAAGAGAAGGTTGACGTCACTGAAAAAACGTGGTTTTACGTGTTATCATTAGTAATATAACAAGGGCGATCCATACCGATAATTTTGCACACGCCAAGGGTCGAGCGCTGGTTGTAATGAAAACTGCCCCGACGGCAGTTTTCTAAGAGCAATCAGCACGATGACTCTTGGGATGAGTACTCCTAGGAAGTGTCAAGTCGAAATGTTTATTTAATATTATTTTTCCATACAAAATTGGAACCCCCATTTTACCCCTTTAGGGGTTGAATTTCGAAATATCCTTCCTTCTTCCTTGTATACATCATAAAAGGAACCTCTGCAAAATTTCAGTTTTCTAGGTCTGAATATTAAAAGCAGGAAAATGATTTCTGAAAATGTTTACGAATTGCAGGAAATTGAAGTACCGGGTGATTATAAAGTCTCGATCCATTGCTAATTTGTACTTACTTTTAAGTTGCCAGTTTGCATTTATTTTCGGCCTAATTCATTTCGTAATCGAATATTTCAATCTGGTTCGTTTGCCAACACATTTTTTGCTTGCATGCAGTTAGACGGGCTTAAAAATGCAGCCAGTGCAGTGGTTTTCTGGGAATTCCTAAAAAACTCGGGTATCCCCTTGAATTATTTTGGTTAACTAAGACACACGCAGAAAACTCGGTCACTCCTCGTTTTGTATGATTTTAATTCAAAATACAAACAAGAGCAATACGACAGATCTGGGGATAGTTATACGCCTATCGTTCTTTGTGTCAGAGATTATAATGAATGAAAATATAAAAACAATTAATTAATTTGTAAAGCTTGAATTAAGATGGTAAGAGTTTACAAACTTCTGTAAAATGATTTAAGTACTAAAATTCTAGATTCAGTGCGACAAAAAATAGGCCATTCCACATGTAAAAACCACTTTGCATCAAAAACAATTAAAGAAGTATAAAAATTAGCCAAAACAACAGACAATTGTGACTTCGTTTGCATCTACTTCAGGGCACAAGCACAGTTTAATTTCGATCTTTGTAAAACCTAACATACCACTGAAAAAATGGCAAAATAGTTCCTTCAAAATGTTCCTGGATAAATATTTTCACATGCCCGTTCCCGATGAAAGCACCTTGCGAAAAAAAGTTTTTGTTAATAATTTCAAAGAGGCTGTTTGTGCAGTACCTGGGCGAATTGGTCAAATAGTTCTTTCTAAATGTAAGAAGGTTTTTTTCCAAAAAAGAAGGCCATAAAATTTCCACAATTTTGGCAGGCGAAATTGCAGAAGACTTTGAGATTGATCCGACTATAGTAGTAAATTTAAAATATGCTTCAATAACTAATGTTGACTTAGAAAGAAGTTTTTTTTACATATAAGAACATTTTAAGTGAAAGGCGACTAAATTTAACAATGGAACATTTAGAACAATATTTAATAACTAATAGTTTTCTGAAAGACTAATTTTTTAGTGCCCAAGTTTTCTATTTTATTTTTTGTGTTACATTTACAGTTTTTCTATGAATTGTGTTTGCATTTGATATTTTTAGTGTCACATTACGTGCTTGTTCTTTAAAATTACTGTTATTAGTTAAATAAATGAATAGTCTTTTTTTCATTTATGACGTTTTTTATAATAAAGCTTTTTTGCTTAAGTTAACGCTTTTTTAAACGTTTTTGAGACTTTTTTAATAGCTTAACTCGTACTACTCACTCGTTTGTAACTTATACACACGTATATTAATGATCCTCTTATCCCACTTGTATAGTAAATAACTATTAAAATAATGTGAAATATATTCGGCTAAACTTTTCAACAGAAGGCATGTAAAAATCCAGTTTTCCAGAGAATCTGTTGCTCAGGCTGCACATTCCGTATACATCGCTGAATTTAGTAGAATATTTGTTTTAGGGCGGGATAAATAAAATATTAATTTATGTATTATATGTGTCTTTATTGTTCTTGAACTAGCTTTGGCTAGTTTGAGAACAATAAAGAATGTAGCGGCACAGATGTAGGTACATACTTCTTCTTTGATCACTCTGCATGTCTGATGTTGATTATAACTCCAATCACTGTCAATGTAAATACATAGTAGATCTATAAATAATAGTCTTTTTAATGAAATACTATACACAAATAGAAATACACAATAGATTAAAGAATCAATATTAAAGAACTTTTTTAGCGGTTATGTAATTTATTTACAATTTTTATATTACACAATGAGATCATATTAATAACGAATATCACAGATCATTATGCTACACTATCAACTGTTTCTGTTAGGAAAGGAGGAAGCATTGAAGGTAACACACAGGCAAATAGGACTATTAAAATCTTTGACAAGGATAACTGGATAAGTATATTGAACATGTTACTCTAGTTAGTTGTGGTCAGTTGTGTTCTGAACCAAATCATTATTTAGCAACTGAAAAATATATCGTTTATTAAATAACTAAAAATCGATTATTAAAAGACGAAACAGTTAAAACAAATTAAAAAAAAACGAAAAAATGGATTACGAAAAAAAATATCAATGCAATATATGTTATGCACAAATTAAAGCAAAAGATTTTAAAAATCTTAAGGACGTTGACTTAAAATACTACATTACGCAACTAGTTTAGAACAGTGATGTTTTATTGCACAAGTATGGGTGGTTTGAGTAGGAGCATCAGCGAACAACGAGCAATAAAATCGCTTTTCTAAGGTATTCCGTATATTTTATCGCATTTGATAAAAAATGTGAAATATTATATTATAAAAGTGACACTAAATGTCTAAACATAACCAAGCTAAGCAGAACTACTTTCTATGCACTGAAGCACATCAGCAGCTCCAGTAGATGTTATGCGTTTGGCAGCAAGGTCCATAAGTATAGCAAACTTGGAAATACAGGTCATCCCATGTATTTCCACTATGCAGTGGGTACGAAAATATCGCCAAATGGTGGGAAATCTAAACCTTGAAGTTTGAACCCACAATTCTCTCCCTTTTTAGTCAGCGGGAAAACCAAATAAACAAAAACTAGGTCTTGAATGGTTAGAGCAGTTCAAAGATGCACATCCTGGTACTCTCAAACCATCTAACCTTAATCTTTTAAATGATAAGCTGTGACGTTTTTCACTCTAATCGCGACGGCTTTGCCAAAAATCCATTGTTAGTGGGCACGAAAATGGCGGTTACTGAGATGACATATATTTCTACGCTTGCTATATTTAAGGACCTTGTTTGGCAGTACAGGGCTGTGTTCGACAATGTCCCACCATCGCACTGGTGTGTCGGTTAACTCTCTCATTCTCACAATAAAAAACAAGGATGTTCAACGGACCAGTGTGATCAGGCGTGATCACTGTAAGTTTTTGTCAAATTTTAGGTTAGCAGGTCAAGTTTTGCGGTAGTCTGTGTCAAAAACTTACGCAAAACCTAACTTGATAACTTCGAGTATTATGTACCTATATAGACTGACAGTGCCAAACGTAAAACGAATCGCCGTTGCTATGCTGTAATAGTTGCTATGGTGAAAAATATCACGTTACTCAACGGTTTTTAATGTAGAAATGTAGTGCACTACTTTATGAAATTCGATAAACTTATAAAAATTACTACAATATATTACCAACTTGAATAAAAACAGCTAAGTGTAATTATTATACTGAACAAGTAAGTAAAACTTCTGATCCGAAAGGCCTCTGGAAAACTGCAAACTACAGTATGAATGGCCTTGTACGCTATCATTTATCTATGAGCACGCTTGTAAAATATAACTGGCTAGCCAGTAAATTTTTTACTGGCTAGCCAGTTAAGAAACATTTTCAAGGTGAATACAGTGACTTGATAAATTGTTGTTTACAAGTGAGGAACAAATAATAGTATTTAACATTACTAGCTTGGTAATAGGGTTTTTACTGGCGAATAGAAGGATATGAGTTACCTTCTTGAGCCAGTAAAACCTGTTACCTTGCGTGTATTGTTGAATATTTTATTTGTTTCTCACTTGTAAATAACTAGAAATTTACCATTTATTCAAAATGTCAAACTGACAAGCAACTAAATTCATCAATATGACACATACTAAGGAAGACAACTCTGGCTTTGCACGCTATCATTTATCTATGAGCACGCTTGTAAAAATTTACTGGCTAGCCAGTTAAGAAACATTTTCAAGGTGAATACAGTGACTTGATAAATTGATGTTTACAAGTGAGGAACAAATAAAATTAATTAAACAATCAATACATTAATAATAAAAATGTTTCCCCAGGTAATTCGACCTTATTTTTATCCCTAGTAACTAAGGAAGAAATATATAATTTAATGAACACCACATCATCAAAAATAGAGAACTTGACTGACGAAAACTTAAAATCAATAAAAAGAAGAAAACAGTATTTTATCGAACCAATGCAGTTTGTATTAAATCAAATCCTAAACACTGATATATTTCCAGATGTACTAAAAACTGCCATTGTACATTCCGTACAAATATTCAAAATATTAGGAAGGATGTTGTGGAAAATTATGGGCCAATATTGTTGCTACCATCTCTAGCTAAAATAGTAGCAAAATTAATTAAAAAATGAGTTATTGATTTTTTACAACGCACAAAGTAGTTTCATCTACACTGTTTGGCTAAAAAAGACGTTTACACTATCTAATTTCAAGAATTTACGCAAGTTATACAGTATAAAATCCTTTGACAGTGTATACCATGACTTTTTAAATTGGTGAAATGGAATAACTTCCTCACTTTAAATATTGAAAAAACTAAATGTATACCATTTATTTTATACAAAAATTAATTTTCTGAATATACTTGCGGTAAAATTCAAAATTCAACTGTCCAAATAAATTCGATAACGAACATAAAAGTATTTAGTAATAATTACAGATAACCATTTAAGATGGAAAAAATGATTGTTTTATTGGTTTTCTGACAACTTATGTTATTTATACATATAAAAAGTTAAGACGTAATTGTGTATGATGCAATATTGTTTTATTGGCTACTCTAGCACACTTATTAATATTTTAAGTTGTGATTACACGTACAAATTGTTTAATTTCGACTCTGTCAACTGGACATAAATGCACACCAGTGTCTTCGTCAGGCCTTTCAGAATATTGACAGCCCTACGAGGAATTCTTTAAACTCGCCTTATGAGATGTAAAATTTATAATAAAAAATATTATTATTTCTAAACTTCCCAATGTAGAAATGTTTTAAGAGTATATTTTACTATGTCGATTTGTAATGCTTCTCGAAAAATATGTCTCACTTTTAAAACTTAAAAATTATATCTACCAAACTATATTGGGCAGAGCTTTAACGTTATCTATAATTCAGATAGAAGCAGAAGCAATGCGGTCTTTGAATTATGACGAGATATTAAACGATTTCACTGAATTAAATTCTAGACAAAAACCATATTTTCTTTATTAGTTAGGTATTGTTTATTACTTGTAATTTATTTTCATTTTGTTACTTTTTACTTCCATCGTCTGAAAGACGAAGGAAGTATTGTAATCACGAAAAAATTACCTTCCGAGATTTCTTCAGGTTTCAGGGTCTCTAGATGACGAAAAACAGGTTTTCTTAATTGCGTCTGTCTGTTGGCGGTATAACTCAAAAACTATTTGTCGGAGGAAGATGATATTTTGCATACACATTATATACCGATGGGGCCACAATTATATATAACAGCAATGAGATAACATGAACAAGAAGATAACACGTATTGCTTGAGTAAGAAAGAGATAAACATAGTAGCAAATATACGAGTAGGCTTTCAGCTGATTTTAATTATGACAGATGTCAACCAAACATGCCTACTAAAATAACTTTTTCGTATGGTCATCTCTTTCTTACTCAAGCATTCTATTTTCTTGTTCATGTTATCTCATTGCTGTTATATATAATTGTGGCCCCATCGGTATATATACCTGGAATGAAACCGGGAAAATATCAGACAAACATATACAAGGTGAGCACCTTAAAAAATAACACTTTGTTTATTTTTGCGTTTATTTTAAAGTAGAAGGAAGTAATAATTTTCACATAGGTTGGGCTTTACACTTGTCGAAAATAGGACTCAACAGATACAGGATAATGTCACAAAAGGGTCAAAACGTTTCAACAGTAAGACCGTTCCCTTAAATAGAAGCGCGCGTTGCACTCATTTCAATTAGGCTCAATGGCGCAGTTCGACTTTTCGATGCAGTCGATTGCTACGCAGGTGCGGTTACGATCGCTATGCAGATGCGGCGGGTTCAAACCCCAGCGGGATACATTTTTTAAAATTTGTAAATTGATCTAATTCGCGCGAAGGAAGTTCGGTGTAAACCCATTTAAATTTTTTAGTACTGTTCCTATTAAAATGACTTTTTTAAACAATTACATAGTACATTATACAGAAAAAAAAGAGTAAAGCATGATTTTGTTCGAAGTGTAAGTTTAAAGCCCAAGGGCGAAGCCCGCGTTCACTCCTGCCTTGTATATATTATTTTGTCCACGACCTATAGTAGAAACAATTATTTTCATAAAGCGTTCCAGTCAATTGGAATTATGCTGCAATATTTAGTAGGCTTTGAATTGTATTATAAGTAACAACATACATCTTATATATTTTTTATAATGAATATATGCTTTAAAATGAAAATTCTGCCACAATTTTTATAACCAATCTAGAAACTGATTTTTACTCCCAATCGTGGAAAAATATATGTATTTTCTTCAGCTGGCTTTTATCTTTATTTGCTTCGGGAATTCACGTGTAATATATGTTTGGTGAAAGTGAAATGGGCCGCGCTGTCATTTAAAATCATGCCACCACTAAACCCCATGTTTGACTCTCTCGTCTAGGGTCCGCAAATATCTAAAATCGGCCCTGAAGGTCCTCTATCTGACCCAGTTAACTAACAGAGCTGCCTAATTTGTCAATGTCATTTAGAGACCCTAGGTAACATTAAGAAACTACATTACTATAAGCATTAAAATATTCTAAAGTATGTGGTAAAACACTAAAAGCAAATAGGGGATTTGTACTTAGTAGGACAGCACCGACAACCACGTTTTATTTTAGCGACGGTATCTCTTTCTCGTTTATAGTTACAAAACCTAAATTTGGAAATTTCTAAGTAAAACGTTGAAAATAAAAATATTTTTGACAGGGAAGGTTTGAATACTTTCCGATACAATAAGAAAACAGTTATTTATGTAAACCAACGAATCGTTATATTTAGTGTTATGACAGGACCATTATTCTTCGTATACCGATTTATATGATAAACGAGCTGGAAATACATACACTAGACAAAATCCAGCAGAAAATAGGACCAAAATCGTCAAGAATGGGGAGGAAATAGTTGAAACTATACATTGGTTCAAAAAATACATAAAATAGCCTAAAACCAACATTTTTTAAAATTCTAAAGAACATTAGTCCACTCAAAAAGCATTAACGAAGGCAGTAAAAAATTTATTAATAAATAACCAGTAAAACAAAAGTGGACGTTGTGTCCAAGGTGGACGTTGTGACCAAATGCGAAGGTGGGCGTTGTGACCAGAGTGGGCGTTATGGCGGTGGACGTTGTGTCCAAGGTGGACGTTGTGACCAAATTTAAAAGTGGACGTTGTGACCAGAGTGGGCGATATGGCGGTGGACGTTGTGTCCAAGGTGGACGTTGTGACCAAATTTGAAAGTGGGCGTTGTGATCAGAGTGGGCGATATGGCGGTGGACGTTGTGTCCAAGGTGGGCGTTGTGACCAAATTTGAAAGTGGACGTTGTGACCAGAGTGGGCGATATGGCGGTGGACGTTGTGTCCAGAGTGGACGTTACGACCGACGCCGTAAACTGTTATTCTCAAGAGGCGTCGGTGGACGTTGTGACCACAGTGGGCGTTATGGCGGTGGACGTTGTGTCCAAGGTGGACGTTATGACCAAATGCGAAGGTGGACGTTGTGACCAGAGTGGGCGTTGTGGCGGTGGACGTTGTGACCAGGGTGGACGTTATGACCAAATTTAAAAGTGGACGTTGTGTCCAACATGGCGGCCATACTAGGTGGTGGACGTTGTGACCAGTGGGCGTTGTGTCCAAGACCCAGTTATGGTGCTGGTCTCGCTCTAATATATTACTAATGATAACAGGTACAATCACGTTTTTATTGGTACAATAAACAATAAGGAAACGTTTTTTTCGAATGAGGTGTATCGCAAACCAATGAATCTTTAGGTATATTTAGTGTTATAATTAAATAGGATCCTTATTCTTCGTATATCGATTTATATGAGAAACCAACTGGAAATATTATAAACAACATTAGACCGCTCAAAACGCATTAAAGAATGCAGTTAAAGGTTGATTAAATAACCAGTAAAACAAAAATGGGCGTTGTGTCCAAGGTGGACGTTATGACCAAATGCGAAGGTGGACGTTGTGGCCAGAGTGGGCGTTATGGCGGTGGACGTTGTGTCCAAGGTGGACGTTGTGACCAAATTTGAAAGTGGACGTTGTGACCAGAGTGGGCGTTACGACCAACGCCGTAAAATGTTATTCTCGACAAACGTCGGTGGACGTTGTGACCAGAGTGGGCGTTGTGGCGGTGGACGTTGTGTCCAAGGTGGACGTTATGACCAAATGCGACGGTGTACGTTGTGACCAGAGTGGGCGTTGTGGCGGTGGACGTTGTGACCAGGGTGGACGTTATGACCAAAAATTGCGGTGGACGTTGTGTCCAACATGGCGGCCATACTAGGTGGTGGACGTTGTGACCAGTGGGCGTTGTGTCCAGGCCCCGTTCACTCCACTATTCTACATTCGTTTTTCATCATTATCTAGAAATTCACCTATCAATATTTTTATGAAATTGGCAAATGAAGTTTCTGTTCTAATAGATATTGATTTTGCGCAAACACACCACCTCTTTAAGAAGCAGCTAAAAGAATACTGGTTGATAACTGCTCCCACATAATCACAGTGCGATTTAGATCCGTTGTCTCAGGCAATACCACGTATTTTGTATGATGCAAATGTATATAAATCCGCTATACAAACCTTGATATAGATATATTTACTTATAATGTATATGTACATATTCTCTTGTAATTAGGCAATTGCCTGTTTGAGAATAAATTAAATTAAATTAAAAATAATCATGTTAGTTTTGACATTTGATTAAATAAGTGTAGTTACCTGGAATAAAAGTGTCATTTTTATTGACAGTTGCACAAAAAGTAATTTTTTTACGAAAGTTATACTTTTGCGAGGGTAACAATGACTTTATGTTAGTACGCGTTGCTATGGAAATGAATAAATAACCAATTGTTTACGCTCAAGAATGATGGCAGTTTTATTAATTTCAACCACATTAAGTAAGCCAAAAACGGCCAGATCCTAAATTCATTTGTAGTTTTTGCAATACATAATGTAAATATTTTTTTATATTCGTAGAAAAATAACATTTACTTCTTGCGATAAAATTTTTCGTTTCGTAAAATTACCATGACGCTGCTCGTGGACAAATCTTCATCCCCCGAAAAGAAACACTATACTTTTATTTTTTGATAAAAAATATACTATTTACTTATATTAATCTTTTAATGTAGTTATTATAACACCGAAAACAGTGCTAATGGAGTCTATGAAAGCACTGTTTTTGTATTGTTATTTTCATATGAAAAACATTGAAACTGTCTACTTTGTTTCAAACAACTGACAGATTGTCATATTTATGAAATGTCAAAATTAAAAGTTTTTGATTATTTTTGTTGAAAGTATATAAAATTAGTGTATTATCCTCGTTTAATAAAATTCATTGCAGCCCTAGTTCTATTGCAGCACTCCTCGTTGCGAACGTAGTGCCCTAAACCCACTCGTGCTACAATAGGCCCTCTTATTAAACTAGTATAATAATTAAATGTACTTCTACGACAATGCAGAAAGTACTCACTTCCTACACTATGTAAGAATCATACTGTTACTGGCAAAAACTGTCAACTTTTTAACAAATGTCAAAATAAAAGATTAAATTTGTTATAGAATACGAAAATGTATGAATACATAACATGTAGTCATTCAAAAACAACTACAGTTCCCATTGAAATCACTTGCAAAATTTGTATGTGCCGCTTTATTTCTATTGTTTTCAAACAAGCCTAAGCTGTCGATACTTACAAATGACAATTTTGTCTAGTTCGAGAACAATAAAGTCAAATAAAAAGTACATGCTTATGGCAGGTGATTTAACGAGGCGAAGCCGAGTTGGACTACATAATAAGTGCCATAATCACACTTTTTTACTTGTTACATACAATATTTTTTCTACGACACAACAGAAGTATAAAAATTTAGTTCGTTAAAACGTTTTCTGTCACAGTGTATTAGACATTCTAAGTTATGCTGACATACAAATTTACGATAAACCCTGCGATCTATGATTTTAATGCACGTTACCCTGAACTAACTTTTAACACTGATGTTTAAAATAATTCACTTAGGACACTAGTTCAATAAATAGTTACTTTTGTATGTACAACGCAATAGTATGCTGTACAATTAGCTAAAGTTATACTGTTTTTCACGAATTTGCAAAAAAGTTGCTTTCATATGTGTTGCTCACGTTAGTTTTTGCATAGTGATCCCTTGTAACTCGAAATTTGGCCGAAAAGGACTTTAAAATTTACAACTACCAAATTGACAATTCACAATTTCAATAAAATAGTTAAAAAAAAATTACTTTCTTTACGTTTTTTGTTTAAAAAAGTGATACTTTCTTCATGATTTCTCGTTAAAAAAAGACGAGTTACAAATAAAATGTTTGCGAAAATTGAATTAATATTAAGCAAAATTTAAATAAAAATTATAGAACTGTGAACCTGAATTTATTTGATAGATTATAAATAATAATTATAAAATTTATGTCATTTTAACATTGGAACTCTTAATGTACTTACATTCATTCATTCATGATCTATAGCCTCTTTTACCTTTCAGTAACGAGGATCATTCATACCTCGCGGGAAGTGCAACATAGTAATTAATTAACTTTAGTATAATAGAGGGTTAAAACTAACTGTTTAAGTTAAAATAATAAATTGGTAAATATCTTGATCCATTATATTCACTAAATTAATTCAAACGCCAATGGACGCGTTTTAGAACGTAAAAGTAGTTTGCGTCCTGTTGTGTGTGTTGTGTGTACGAAAACACTGAAAAAAATATCGTTCGTGATATCAATAAAGGGCGTTTATTGAGGGTCATTTAATTGATATAACGTACGATTCGTTAATACCACGAAATAAAAATGCGCTCTACTTCATTAGCTAATAATCGCATTCATTAAAACAACAAATATTCATTCATTGAAAATTAAGTACGACTGATCATAATTTAATGTAACTATTTATTGGTTACATTAAAATGGTTGTATATTTAACAAAAATTTTTATTGGTACCAACGTTATATTAATAAATGCATTCATTAATCACACCAAAAAGTCTCCATAATCTACAACATCATTTCAAGGTACTATGTCATCGGCTAATAACCGACATTCATTGGTTTGATAACAAAATTCGTATTCTTATAATCACAAGTTATAGTTTAATTAAAGTGATTTATAATATCAACGTTGAAGTTCATTAGGTGATGAAAAGCGTTATTGTCTCAATGAAAATTTTTATTGAGGCAACACACTTGGTTATTAGCAAATGTACATTTTTCAGATTCGACGCGTATTGCATATTGTATTTCAGAATCAGTTTGTGCTTCTGAAGCTAACAACGGCGACGTACGCTCCACGTTTTAAGTTTGCCAAACTTTTATAAGTGTAAGTGTTCTTACTCGATCAAGGTAAGTGTCTACACCCATTATATAGTATACCATATGTATATATGCGCCGATAGTGCTTTCTGGAAGCTGCAAATAATTTTTGTAAGGCGACAACAGGGTCCATTTTATTAACTTTTTTGCTTACGTTTATAAAAGCCAGCGTAGGCGTTGTTTAGATTTGAAGAAACAATAAGAACTTTTCTTTCAAACATAATGCAAAACATAAGTTTACTAATTGATGTTTGTGTCTACTTGCAGAAGCGCATAATGTTTGTTTCTTCTTGTTGACAATAATGTCAAAGATAAAAATATTTGAGGCCTACTGGACGAACTTAGAGGGGAAAGACTAAATGAGAGTAGGTATTTGTGTAACTTTCAAAAGGAATGCTTACTTATATCCAGTTTTGTCTTACAGATAGTCGAGATGATGTCATAATGTGGGCTCTGCATGGTGCGGACCCAGAAAACAGTGCGGAAAGATCCGACAACTGGAAAGAAAAAACAAGACTAAATACACTATCAAAGATTCTCAAGAATATTGGTCGGTAAATGTGCTCAGGAAATTGAAGACCACATTCGTCACCTAAAGACAATCAAGAACAATATTCAACCGCTGATTTTGTGTGTGGGTGAAAATATAACAAAAATAAAGGAAATATACGTACACATATTTTGATGATATAAAATACTCATTTACCAACTTCTTAAAAGCTGTAGACATGCTACAAAATAATGTATATATCTAATTTAGATTATTCTCCGGAATTCCTCATGTTTTAGATGTTTCTTGATACCTTTTTTTCGATATGAGAAACAGAATCTCCTTTTGTAAAGTACATATTTTGTCAGATGCTTTGTTGACATGTAATTAAGCTTTGACATGAATAAAATTTGACTTAAAAAGTCCGTGTTAATGATGGTACAAATTTTAAAACCTACATTTGCTTTATATATTTATATCTCATGACTTTAACATAAATACAACAAAAGCCTCACAAATCGTGAAAAAAATTATCACTTTCTTGCTTTTTTTGTCATGGAGGCAATTGCTATTTTTTGACTTGTCTTGTAAACAAAATTACAGCGAAATTATGGTTTCATCCTAGGTTTTGTTTCATGATTCAAAGTGAATTCTTATTTTCTTTCGAAAAATCGAAATGTACAAAAGTACATACACACTACGATATTTTTTTGCAATTTGAGAAATTTCTTAAGGAAGTATCAACCTAAAAACATTGTAAAACAATATTATTGGTTGAACAACTTCTATTGAAGGTAGGTAATTTAATTATAATATAGAATAAGACGATAAATACAGCTTTTTATTTTATTTGTATGCTTAACTGCTTGAGATATTAATTGATGTACTGATTTTATTATTGAGCTTTTTACGATTTCAAGTTTTTTTTATAGAAGGTCATTTCTGGTTCACCCCATTTTTTTAATGAACCACCCTGTATATTATCTAATTAGCTAAAAGTCACATCTTCTGTGAGATAGCTGAGATTTTTGGCTTCAGGGAGTTACTTCAGCATTAAACAATTCTGTGTAGATTTAGAAAGAAGCACATTAGTTATTCTATTTTTCTTTAAATTGTACTTTGTGTTCATTTCCAAAAATTCATATTTTGAGTGAAGCCATTAAGTCAAATGAAAAATGGGTGATGGTAGATTAATGGAGAAGACAATATGAATGTTTATTTTGTTTTTACGATTTTGTTTGTTTCCACAGATTTTATACTGTTTGCATTATGAAGACTGTTGAAGTTTAGTTCATATTTTGTTTAAGTACCTTAGCTGGTATTATAAGTTATGTATAGTTACCAGAATTGTATTTCTGTAATAAAACTTTTAATAGATGCTTGGATTTTTTGTTCCCTAATCCCTAATATTAGTAGATTCATGTGATGATGCGAACAATATACAATAATAGTAATAATAATAATAAAATACCAATAATGATATTAATAAAAGAAATAATTAATACTATGAATGATGGTAATGGTATTAATGAACGAATTAATAAATCAATGAAAATCAAAACATTAATTAAATACAGGTGGACTTACTTCAATAAAATAATTTTATCATCCCAATCATTAGATTCATGTATTCAATAAATCAATTCATCACGTAATGAATGACGTTCATCATTTCTGGTATCAAAATTAATACATTTGTTGATTAATGAAATCACTGTGTTTATGAAAACAAGAAACAATGTCGATTAACTTGGTCATTGATACAATGAATAACAACGTTAAATAATACCTGTGTATTAATAATTTTATAAAGTGTGTTTCATCTAAGCAATAAAACTTTTCGTTGGATCAAAATTAACAATCTAATCATTAATACAATAACTGTTTTCGTTGAATACATGTTCATTTTTGGTTCAGTGAATAAATCACTTCGCCCATTGAAAATACAATGCAAATGTCACCTTTTTACTTCCTTTTACAATAATTCGAAATTGAGTTTTCAACAAATCTTCACGTTTTAGAGTCCCTTGAACCCAAAAAACATGTTTTTGTTCATTGTTCTGTCTGTCTGTGTGTGTGTGTCTGTGTGCGAACAGAATATCTCAAAAACGTTGAAACTTCATATATTAGTTTTGTGTACTATCTAGATGCGACAACAAGCTATTAAAGAAAATCGCATAACCGGAAGTATGGTGTTTAATCTTGCAATTTTTCAGTTTTTTTTTGATTTTTTAAAAAACAGCCCAAACGATTTTATCAAACGTTACATTTTTATTACATTTTTAATGTGTATTGATGTGAGATAGGTGATTTCCCAGTTGAACACCTCTAAAATGGGTTTCTTTTGTTTTTTTTTTATTAATTCCTATTTTAAATAGAACACCGGCTATATTATTCCATTTTTAATTCAGCTTAAAATTTTATAGAAAATTTGTCTCTTCAATTAACGTTCTATTTTGTAGGGTTTCTGTAGAATTTGTAATTTTTTAAAATTTTTGACAAATGCTTAAAAATTAAAAATTTATGGCTAATTATAACTTCACTGTAAAAGGAAGTTGTGTGCGTGTATCACACCAAATCTTTTTAACTGTTTTCGAGAAATTACATTTTGTAAGCGCTAAATTTGGTTGGATACAGTTTGTATACGGCATGCCTTTTATGTTTTGTCGTTTGAGAAAAAAATAAACAACTAGAACCTTATATACATTTTATTGTTTTTCAAAGTATTCTCCACGATATTTTATGCACTTTACCATACGCTCGAACCAGTTTTTTAAACATATATTCCACTCCGAGGTAGGGGTACTCAAAATCGCCGATTTGAAAGCTTCGACTGCTTCTTCACTAGACAGGAACCGTTGACCACGAATATTTTTCTTAATTTTGGGAAAAGTAAAAAAATCGTTAGGGCTTAAGTCAGGACTACAGGGAGGGTGGTCCAGAATTTCTACGTTTTGCTGCTCCAAATACTCAATTGTTTGGCAAGCTATGTGCGAGCTTGCGTTGTCATGATGCAGGATGATGTGTGGCTTTGGGTTGGTTTTCCGAAGCTCGGTGATAACTTGTGGTAAACAGACTATGGTATACCACTCTGCATTAACTGTCCTACGATCCTCTAGCTAGTTCAATTGTCGCAACGTGACCTGTTTTCGCTACGAACGTGGCTACCATTTTCTTTGACGTGCTTCGGGAGCGAACAACTTTCGTTGGTTTTGGCTCATCTTGGAAGACCCAGACGGTCGATTGCTGTTTAGAATCAGGATCATAGGCATAAATCCAAGATTCATCACCACTGATGATGTCGTAGACGTGATTTGACTCTCCTCGGTTGAATCGTTGAAGAGTTTACCTACACCATTTAACACGAGCCGAGCCGCCTTGTGATCGTCGGAAAGCGAATGCGGGATCCAACGGGAGACCAGCTTTCTCACACCAAGCGCTCCATGCATGATCTTTTGAATTGTTGTCCCTGAAATGCCTAATGATGTTTTGATCTCACGATATGTCACATGACGGTGTTCGATGGTTAGTTGTCTCACAGCAACGATGTTATCTTCAGTAAAGGCGGTTTTTGGACGTCCTTCACAAGATTTGCTACTAAGGCTGGTATGTCCACGCTGGAATTCTAAATACCAGCGTTCGACGGTTCTAAGACATGGGGCTTCATCATTGAACACTGAAGTCAGCTCCTCGAAACATTGAAGTCGTGTTAGTCCTCTTCGAAAGTTGTAGAAAATTATTGCACGAACATTTTCCTTAGAGAAATTCATTTTCGTAAGCGACTTGACAACTTTGAAATGAAGCTGTGACTAAGCAATTTCACTAATCATATATTTTTCAATTATTTTGAGCTTCCAGATTTAAAGAGATTCGAACGCTGTACGGTTCTATATTCTAAATTGGCGGTATATATGTAAACGACAATACATAAGGCATGCCTCGTATCTACCGGCATTTTTTTCGGTCTGTAAACTTTCGTTGCTTGAAATATAAACATGCGAAGCTAACTTGAACTTTCTCTTTGGTAGTTAGATTTAATCAAACAGTTGTGTCGTTTACAAATTTTTATTCCTAGTCGTCTGGGAGCATACTTTCCATATTTAAAAAATTTATAGTACCTACTTAATTTTAGACTGTACTTTTAATAAGATATAGCAAGTCAAAGCAAAACCACTGAGTAAACTGCAGACGGCTAATGTCCCTCTGTGTCTGCACTTTCATTGGCTCCATATTAATCAATTACCGATTGTAGCCAAACAGTTGTCATAATACCTTATGCGTCTGCAGATTACGTATATATGCCCGAGACTGGAAGACTTTTAGATCACCCGTTATAACAGTTTTTAACGCCTGCCGTCAATTCTTAAACTGTGTATATTAAAAATAATAAATGTATGCTGCGCCCGTTTGAAATCATTCAACAGCTAGTGCTTCGACAACGTATGCCAATTCAGTCGAAATATACAGTGCCTAGTTTAATTATTTGGGAAATGTTATTCTTTGCAGCGCCTGCGACATCTGCTGGCGATTATCTGTATTATTGGATATTATAGAATTCGATTTCTTTCATATCACTAAAATCATATGGCACCATATTAAAAAAAAATTTGAGATTGTTGTTATTATCGTTATTCAGCTTAAAATAAATATGCAATTCATAGAAAGGGACTCAAACAGGGAACATAAAACAAACGAAACAGAATAACAGCAGCATTACTAACAGTTTGCAGTGAAATCTGCAACCAGGTGTACTATAAAAATGCGCATGTATTAAACGGTTCTAGAAGTTATAGATGTTAGTTCTCAAATATAAAATTATCTAAGAATCAGTTCGGTAAACGACTGAAACCGTATTTTTTTAAATAATTAATAATTTACTTCAGTTTAGCGAACATGCGCCATCTGATTGCAATATAAGAAATTAGAGAAAACAATGTTTCAATTAAAAGCAAATATAAAGAGTTCTGTAAGCTTAATAATTTTAGTCTAATAGGACCTTTAACCAATGTATTTAATCTGAGTGTCGCTTACCATCTACCGATTAATTTAATATAACAATTCAACATTTAAGACCGTGCAAAAGCGCATGTAAAGAATTCTGTAAATCCAATGATTTTAGTTTGAGAAGTAGGCGGCATCTACTGGAAATATCAAGAGTCTTAATAACGTAGTAAATTTTCAAACCGCTCACATGTTAGTGTTTATGTAAAGAATTCTGTAAGCACACAGGTTTCACTCATGATCATCTCTATGTATAAGCAAAGAGCATATATATGCTCTTTGGTATAAGCGTTCACTCAACGGTATAAGTTAGTATTTAATTTAGTCGGCCGTGATTTTACTTATTAGGAATACATTATTAAATTTATTTTTAAGCTCGATTAGTTTGATTAAATCTGCTCCATGATAGATGGTTGGGACTACACGATCACAGGTGGCACTTTCGCATTGCTTATTTGAAATATTTAGAATTACAACTTGAGAATTTGTTTTCCATAAAAACGAAAAACCGCTTATTTATGACTCGCAAAACAATCTAAACGCCTTCTTTGCAACGCCAATATTTGTTTACTTTACACGTAGTGGGGTACTTTAGAATGGCTTTTCTTAATTAATCTATTGAAAAACTTTTTGAAAATCTTCAAATTTACTGATAAAAAATATACTGTTAAGCTTTAAAGTAAATATAAATTTTTTGCAAGCACAAAACCTTAGAATCTAGGCAACTCAAAACATTAGGTAGGTATCTTTAACCTTAGAAGTTAGGAATACGAGTACTAGAAACAGTCTTAAAGGTTGAACTCTTTGACGCCAAATTGGAATGTATGGATTCTTCTTTTTACATCTGGAGTTTTTAAAAACTTTACAATATCGTCCACGCTCTATTGAAAAATATCATCTTGTTGAGGAAAAACAAACATATTATCAAAGAGCATATAATTATTATATGCTCTTTGATATTATTTCTCTTCTGTCTTAAGTATTTTATAACCAGATATGGTGAATTAACCTATTCAATATGTCCTACAAAGTGCTTCACTGTTTTCTTAAAAGCTAATTTTATGACAACAAACTCTCCTACTCTTGAAATTTTAATTTCTTCATCCATGCCTTCTGGAGTTGCGTCATTCTCGTCTAGCAAAAAATCATCTTCGTTTGTTGATGAGTTTGGTGTTATTCTTGTTTATTTTTCAGCATCTTTGGTATCTGAGCGCAAACCTTCATAAGCAACTGATTTTCCTGCAGTAACTTTCAACATTTTTTTTTCTTCGTGGTGTGTCTCGAGGTATTGAAGGAGTTCGCAGCTTTTATAAATAGTTTAACAATTATCCACCTACACTTTCAGAGACTTGTTGTTCTACTCTCGTTGAAGGCAATCTTTTCATCACCTCATGTGGATTGAACGAAATAATTCCTGTTCCGTGGAAAGCTCCTTCGATTGTATTTTTTTTATTAAATCCATTTATTCTATCAGTTTCCTTAATAATGTGGGAAAAGAAGTTTTATTCAAATTTTGATGGCAATGGTTCTGGATTTTATAATCGAAAAGGAGGAAGATCCTCCATAACTTCTAAAGGGGCTCATAATAGCCCACATCTAGGGGTTGGGTGATATGAGTTGCGTTTCTTTGGTAGGAAAACAAACTTGATATTATTTCTCTGGCATTCGACTATAATGTTGATATTCAAATAAGATAATACATTATCGCCAATGCTAACTTTCTTCCTGTTAGTTTGTTCGGCCAAGGAATAATTACCGTTTGGAACAATCAGCGAAGGTGTAGGAATTGAACCATCCCGACTTGGATCTATTATATCGGGCATTTTTCAAACCCCTTATGGGCCACTCGACGTACAATCATTCCGTCTTGTAAACTGTATAGGGCGGTAAGACATCGCCCGCTCCGGTAATCGGAAACATAACTGTAGTGGACGCCTTTAAAGTATTTAGAACACGTTCTGGATATTTCATACCACGGCGAAAGATACAGTTGTGTAATCCCGGGTCGTCTGATAGATTCGTTTCATCCAAATTTAGGATGTTAGTGGGAAGGACATTTTCTAAGCTTCTTTTTAAATTCTGGAAATAGTTTTCTATTTCCTCCTCCGTTTTTTCTGCACGAGGGCTCTTTATGTTTTGACAGCTCTTTTTTGACAATCTATTTTTGTGCCGGCCTAAAAATGTCATTTCCAGGCAGATTATTCGCAAACTTTCTTATTGTCCTCCCGTTCTCATCCTGGTATTTTTCTGAGGTCAAACAAGATATTTTTAAGGCATAGTTCAACCATGACACTATAAGCGTCAGCTGCTCTTCCATTCAACCCCGTTTACGGTAATTATAAAATAAATAGACGAATAAGGAAATAATAAATTAAAATAAAATTTCATGAAGATTACGCTCTACAGGATCTTATAAGTTACAAAGTTGTCCAAATTGTGTACAGATGGATAGATCACGCAGGGTGACAAAATCTTGTTCAACGTAAATGTGTTTTAAAACACTTGTAATTGAACGATTTGAGATTCAACGGTAACGAGTTATAATGATAAGCTATTTGGTATGTAAAGGAATGTTTAAACAGTTGAGGACGGTGGGGTTAATAACCTTTTGAACCTCAAATTAAGTGTATGCACAAGTTCGAAAAGTAATTTTATTGAATAAGTATTTAGGTTTTTTATCTAAAACAATACTATGATATAGGCCATTCAGTAAACACAAAAACATTAAAAAAAATTTGAAGTTGGCATATATGTAAAATTGTTGTGCTAAGGATTCTGTATTTTGTTTTGCACAAGTTTCCACACCTGCATAAAGTTGACTTCGAATTTAAAAATGACAATAAATCTCATTATTTCAGTGTCAGAGTACATATTATTCTGGAAATTCTTGCCTGAAGTTTTATAAAATGTAATAACAATACCTATTAATAAATTCTACATCAATAGTATCCAACATAGTATTTGTTTAACATCCTTAAAAGTAGTTATGACAGATACTAATTAAATGTCACACTCTTAACCTATTTGTTTTAGTAACTTTTTGTAAGTACATTCCTAGACAAAAGATGCATTTTGGGAGCGTGAAGTAGCCTGCGATTGGACATATTTAACCACCAAACGTCGATCAGTTTGTGTGAGATATGATCATATTTACGCAATCAGCCTCAAACATGTATTTTGAAGTCTTTGAATCTTTTCGGAGTCTAGATTATATAAAAAGACCTATATACGGAATCACAATAATTAAGTTTTGATAACACTAAAGACTGGCGTAAGATTTTTCGAAGATACCGATTTAATACGTGGTGATTTTGGTACAGCAGTCGTAATATGTTGTAACCACCACTGATACATTAATTTATTGATGTGAGCAGTAAACTTTAACTCTTCGTCTATTATGAAAACCAAATTTTTGGCTGCTTTAACTAATTCGAGTTCAGCACCGTCAATATGTATTTTAATTTTTGGTTAAATAAAATTTCCATCACATCTTCTACTAAACAGCATTAGCTTTGATTTATTAGGGTTTAATAATAGCGAATGCGATTTAGCAATATTAAGAAGCTCATCTAAGTCTTTGTTTACGTCCTCACACACTCCGGCTGTATCACTTGAATTGAAGCATTTATAACACTGGGTCGAGGTCCCCGAGGGACACCTGAAATAATGTTTAAAATTTCTGACTGCTTGCTTATATAAATAACTGCTTAAGATCAACCGGTTCAATAACTACAAAGAAGTTCTATATCATTTGGAGTAAAACCGAAGTACAAAAGGATATGTAACAAAATAGAGTGATTTATATTGGGTCCGGCAACTGGTATCACCTATTTTCAAAGACCTGCTCTACGGATAAAAACTAATGGATTGAAACAAATTTAAGATGAATATCAACTGTATTATGTGCAATTTTAGTGCCTAAAAATGACTTCATTTAAATGGCCTTCCTGAGCCTGGATGCAGTACTGCATTCTTTGTCTAAAGTTTTGCATCGCTCTTCTCAACAATTCTGGTCTAATACTCTCTATTTCTTCTGAAATACGCGTTTTAAGGTCTTCTATTGTTTGAGGACGCGTCTCGTAGACCTTTTGCTTTAGATATCCCCACAAAAAAAATTAGAGTGGCGTCAAAACAAGAAGTACATAGACGTGGCTACAGTTATGCGCCAATAGCCGGTATCAATGGCGTAGCAATGGATATTTTTAGGGGGGCAAATTAAAATTCCCATTTTAAAAGAAAACTTTTTATGCTGATTTATTTTTGGTTTTTCAAATGCTAAATAAATTAGCATGCCATAAGAAATACAAGCTTTTGAATCATATTCCGTTTTTTTTTAAATAATTGGTATAAAATCTGTTGCCTCTTTATAATTTCACATTATAATGACGACAGTTCAGACATCATCTAAATTTTGAAAAGTAGTGTAACGAAGTGAACTAATGTAAAATATGTTCAGTAAAATAAACAAATGTAAATTAATTACATACAAATAGTAAATAAAATAATATCATAATTCATTAATTACTGTCTGACAAAGAAGCAACACCATCGTCTTCACTGTCATCGTCATCTGGATCACCCGTATTCACAGTGAAAGCAATCGTTTCTATTGCATGTTCCAATCTATGGGCTTCCTTCATATATTTCTCTGCAACTTTATCTGCATTTTAATGCACAGCGGCCCAATCTTCTTGTGTAATTGCGTTAAATTTTTCAACTGATAGTGCAAACAATATACAATTTTGTAACCTCAAATTCATACTGTAAACGAAAATTTTTAATTACATGAAAATAATCCCAATCCTAAGAAAAGAAGTAAAACGTAGAGTTAAGCTTTGATAAACACACGAGAAAAAAATGACACGACGAACGGCAAACGGCAATGAACTGAATACAACAGCGGAAATCACCTTGTTGAACGTAATAGACTCGTCCGAACGTTTCTAACGTTCTGCGCATCTATAACGCGGTGTACTTGACAAACTTAAAGACTTCTAGGAGCCGTCAAATCGGGGGAATTAAACAGCCATATTACCTATGTCACCAAACCTCGAAATCAACTGTGTTCACAACTAATTGACTTCGTATAAAGCTTTTAACCACGTATATGCGTTGATTAATTGGAAACTTATCCATGATCTATAAATCTGCATAAATTAACGCACACAAATCTGACAACAGAATTGTCAATAACAAAATATTATTTTCGTAACAGCCTACTAAAAATAGGTGATACCAGTTGCCGGACCCTGTAGTATCAACAGCCTTCGAAAATTTCCAACGACACTATAAGATAGTTGCCTTTCCATGATACAATGCTCTAAAAATGTCAGTAATTGCAAGTAATGCGGTGCAGCAACTGTAACCTGGTCTAAAACCTGACTAAACTTCAGGTAATATATGTGGCGTGTAATTTACTTACTTTTCAAAATGCGCTAATTGTAATTGATAATTGCCATTTTTATTAAAAAGTATTTGACAATTACTTTTTGAAAATAATTAATTACTACATTCAATTACTCAATTACTTTTGAGTAATTTAATTACTTTACAAGTGTTTGAATTACATGTGGTAATTGAAATTATTGGCTGTAACTGAATTACTTTCTGGTAATTTAATTACAAAATTACTGACCTCGATTGAGTATTAACTCTCCAGAACACAAAAAATAAAATAAGGCTTTATTAAGTTACGTGTTAAGCAACTCGCAATAGGGCATTTCTGAAGCAATATAGGTTTAATTTACTATTTCTTATGCATGGTCGGATAACATGTAGTTTTGTGCACTATCAAATAGATGTTTGGTGATTGGTGCAGGCGTGTATGTTTGTAGATGGGATGTTCATGTGCTGTGTCTTGTGCAGTGTAAGCTGTGTATGATGTAGCACTGTAGCTTGCTAATAATTATTACCTAAGAAACGAAATATACTGCGTCCGGCAACGAAGCGGGGGTGGAAGATATTTCTAAAAATATCAAAGTTACATGGATGTTGTGTACATAAAAGTTGTAGGTAAGAAGGTGCTGCACATTACTAAAATAGTGCTGATTATACAGGGTGTCTCAAAAAAGTGACGAATCAAAGTTACTTTTTTTAAATGGAATTCCCTATATTTGGGTAGCTTAAAAGTTTTGCATTGAAATACTCATCATTTTTATTAAAGTTGTATGGGTCTAACGTCAACTGTTTTGTAGATATTAACGATTTTATTCAAAAAAAAAACCTGTACTTCAGGCGGCTGCTGTAAGCAACAGAAAACAATTGAAGGAAGAAAAACGCTACCAAAAAGTGTGATTTTCGTGAACTATCTTTCAAGTGTAAAATGGTGGATCTGGGTATTAATGCTATACAGGGTGCTCCACATTTGCAAATTTAATGATTTCGATTGTTTTTCAAACGGAACGCCCTATATATTTTTGTATTTTTAAAAAGCTCTTTTAATGAATTTTCTTTTGATACCTACCTATATTACTTCATACTTATAAGTTTAACTGTTTTTCAGATATGCGTGTTTGGACATAAATTTCGAGGGATAAAAAAGAAACGACATTAAAATAATGATTTAAACACTTCAGTTCTCCAAACAAAAGATAAAACCAAGTTTAGAAAACAAAAATCCAGCTAATACTCAAAACTAGAAATAACAAATACGAAGAAAACGAAAAAAAGCAGGAGAAAATTAAATCTGAAAAGCGATTGGATTTAGCGATAGGAAATGGACTACCAGAGGAGAGCTCATTAATAGTAATTTGCTTTACAAGACCGGAAAATAGTGTTTTGCAGGTCGAACCAAGTAGATTCCAGGGCTCGCCTGCGGCGCACCCTGGAAGCTTGGGAAGACCTGCAAAACACTTTCCGGTCATGTAAGTACAATATCTTTTTACGACATCCGAGTTCATACTTTCAAACTTGCGAATTTACTTTCGAATACTCAAAAAAATTATGACATCAGTATCTATTATTTGACTTATCCAAACAATAACACAAACTTGTTTCCATAGTAGCGAAGGCATCAGGAACCGACAAAAACTTTTACCGGTCCCTGATGCCCGTTTTCCGATTTGACCGGCAAAACGTTACTTTCTGGCGTGATATAGGTACAGGGTGTTCCATTTAAATAAATCAAAGTAATTATATTTGCTGATTATGAGTTCTCTGTACAGCTTTAACGCTCAGAGCAGGAAAGGAGAACTATTTGAACATTTAATGTAATTACGTATAAGCTTTTGGTGTATTGGCTTTTGTTTTTTTAATCTGATTTTATTTGACCTTGAAATTAATTTATTTCTGCATTTATGGTTTTTTAGTGTTTAATATTCCTTGTATCAACACTCACTGAATGTATATTTTCTAAACCTGGTTTTGTGTTTTTATTTTTGGAGAGTTCAAGTGTTTGAATAATTATTTTAAGGGGTTTAAATTGTTTTTATATTCAAACACGCATATCTGAAAAACAGTTGAACTTAGAGGTATGAAGTACCATATCAAAATAAAGCTCATTAAAATGGATTTTTAAAAATACAAAAATATACAAGGCGTTCCATTTTTAAAAATTCTAAATCATTAAATTTGCAAATGTTGAGCACCCTGTATAGCATTAATACCGAGATCCACTATTTTACACTTGAAACGTAGTTCACGAAAATCATAATTTTTTGGAAACGATTTCCTTCATTCAATTGTTTTCGGTTGCTTACAGGAGCCGCCTGAAGTTCAGCATTTTTTGCATAAAATCCTTAATATCTGCAAAACAGCTGACGTTAGACCCACACAACTTTATATAAAAATATTTTAGCAATGTGCACCACCCTCTTACTTACAACTATTCATGTAACTCTCATAGTTTTAGAAATATCTTCCACCCCCCTTCGTTGCCGGGCCCTGTATGACTGCGATAAGTAACGATTGCAGAGTAAAGTACGATAAAGATATAATTTTTTCCATAACAATTTATTAATTGCAATTTGCCTGTTTAAAACGATGTACTAGCACAGGGCTATCTAAATACTACTAGATACAAATATACGACCACAATCTCTAGTGAAAGTAATTTAAAAAGTAATTTATGTCGTGCAATTACAATTACCAAATAATTAAGAATTGAATTACTATTTCATTTGTGTAATTAAAAATCTGGTAATTCGATTCTTCTATTGGGCGGTAATTGGTAATTAATAATTAATTACTTTTTTAAATTAATTTGCCCAGCTTTGCTGTACAGCCATGATTTTTTCCACAATTTTTGAAAAGATCGGAAATATGCTGATAGGTCTTAAATCTTTTAAATGTATTGGAGTACCAACCTTAGCTAAAGGAATAATGTAAGCCTTCTTCCAAGTACTGTAACATATCGTTTAGTTGATAGTTTAAGGTAGGTTCGTGTTTTACCTGATGCTGTTAGCGATTAAACGAAAAACACATACATTCAACAGACAATTTTTTAATATTTAAAAAAAAAACACTTAAACAATGTAGCTTTCAAGCAGCCAACCTCGATTTCTGCACTTTCCAACAGTTCAAATGCCGTCCTGCAGGCAACGAGATTGAAAAATCCTCACTCGAATTCCTCAGCAATGGGTTTGGACGAGCAGAACCTCCTCGGCTGGTAGATGACTGCTATTTTGATGTGTGCCAGAGTAACTTCTTCAGCAATAACGGCGACACCATTCATTTATTCAAAGCACTTTTGTTTCTTATTCGCACAGCGAGTCACACAGCAATTCACAGTCTTTTTACCAATATTCTAAAACTAGGTACCAGCCTTTTGAGACGGGCTGCTACCTTCTGCGTCAGAGGGCTTCGACCACCTCTTTTATCTCTTGCGCCCTTTCTGGTGCCCCTACCACTAGAGTTATAAAAAAAATTACAAATTAAATGCTTGCCTGCTACAATATATATTTGGGAAAACCACGTTGCGTATTATGAAATTTATATGAGTTAAAAATCGGAATATAAAAGAAACGAAAAGTTTAATCATGGCAATACTTATACCATCGCATCCTACTACAGCTTTAGTTTTGATAGAACTAATTATTTTCACTACATCAATTTCATCCACTGTTTCAAATCTAAATACAGGGTGAGAACTACAGTTTACTAGATATGAGTGAAAAACAGATTTAGTGACTTTTCTTTTAAATGTTGTAGAATCGTTATTATTAGGAATACAACCAAATTGCATGAATAAAAGTTTTAGACATTTTAATGCTTAACATGATGAATATACTAATTTCTTTCTCGATTTTACAGTTTTTGAGTTATAGTACAAACTGTTTTTTTAATGGCAATGATAGTTGGCCTTGACATTTTTAAAAAGAACATATTTTGCTCCTATTATTTTTGTGAAATATAGTTTTTTATAATTTTATTATTTTTTAATTGTATTTATATGATTTTGTTAATTCTTCAGTTGATATTTGAGGACAGTGCAATTAAATATGCTTAATATGAGTATACTATAAAACGAAAACCTTTATAAATATTTTTTATGGGATAATGTAACAAATACAATTTTTAGGGATAGTCCAGTTTATTTGTTAAGCAGTATTTATTTTGATAATCAAGATTTAAATTTTGGTAAATTGCAGCTACATTTTGAGGAATTGAGTCAGTTATCGGAATTGATTTGGTCAACATCCGATAAGTAGAGAGCGGATTATAGGTTTTTAGCCTTTCGTGAGTTTTTAGGCACATCACTTTAGATACATACCTATAAATTCATTTCAATAAAAACTATGCATTTTGACGTCTATTTGATATCACCTAAAATACCTATTTTAGAGATTACAAGACCTAACGGTCTATTTGTTGCCTATTTTTTGCACCTATTTAAAGTTTTAACCTGTCTAAAATAAGTTTTTTCATTTTTTTAAGTATAGAATAGTAGTTTTCATTTTTTTTTTGCATTTACAGAATTAATATTAGCTTAATACTGAACTGAACCTTCAAGTATATTTATATCAATCTATTTTTAAATTACAAATTTGCCTTATTATGTACTGGAATGTCAATAACTATTATTATTAGAAATAGCTCTTGAAAAATCAGGGGTGGATTCTTTTATCTAGTTACTTGAATTCTGAAAAATTAATGTTCTAATATTTTTAATCTCATTTGCATAAGTCACAATGCCTATGTCAACCAACTGTCAAAACAAATCTGAAATTCAAGTGACAAGTACTAGACATGGGTCGTTATTTCAATAACGTTATTTTGGAACGTTATTTTACGGCAACGTTACGTTTCGTTACTTGTGCAAGAAATAACGTGTTGATAACAAGTTCTATGCAACGAAACAAGTTACGGACAGTGGCATTAACGTCATGGAATGAATGAATGAAAATGAATACATAAGGAGTTTTTGCACATCATCACGTTAAAATAGTGTTACGCACGTTATTTTAGCGGCACGTTCTGCAAAAACTCCGTGAACATATAATGGTGTTCCAAATATTAAGAATAGAATTATTAATTAGAGAGTTAGTGATGGAAACCGTGGAGGGTTTTTCGCAGTTAGTTATAAACATAACGTTTAGATGAAAGCTTATCTTAAATGGTGTTTTCTTACATTTAAAGAATATTTGTAGAAAATAAAGAATACCGAAATAATTATTATACTCTACAGAAATAACACGTATTCTTTCATATTTGTTTTATTATAATATAAAGTAACACAAAAACTAATAAATAACAGAACGTAAACTATAAATATACAATAATAAGGTTTACAAGATATCAGAGAATTAATCTCCTTAAAAACAAAAATAAATATTCTAAGTGACTTCATTTTGGTAATAAGAAAAATCAAACATTAAACAGCATAGAATCGCTGCAAAAATACAAATTAGTGAAAAACAAATACTTAATAACTACTAAATGGCAGGTTCTAATAAATAGAAAAAGTACCAACGTAAATATATTAAGTACAATAAAGTTAGATTGTCTCTGTATTGGTGTTCAGAGCTTAATCTGTTTCAACGATCAGATAGTAATTGTCCTGACTTTGAAAAAAGTCGTTCACATGGTACTGCAGTTATAACGGGGATACATTTTTATTTTACTAGTTCACATATAAGTGAGGATAATTGTAAGCGTTTTGTTGCCACCACTTGTTACGTGCAGAATGCGCCGCTTGCCATAATTTCGAATTGAACGCTATTTTCCCGCGCGTTGCGCAGTGACTTTATCTGTCTTCGGGCGATAGTCTTTTATCTGGAAAAACCATTGGCAGGCCGAGACCCGCTGCGTTATTCTTCGCCAGCTTTCGAAGCGAGAAGTTCGCTAATAGTGCTATTCACTAGTTCGGGGATGCTTATTTAGGGCTATTTGGTTGGTTTGGATATGTGGAGTTAGGAATGCCCTCACGTTTCGTGGATTGAAGCCCCCCGAACATATTTAACGACGTTGGTTTCCTTCGCTACGGCGGATATATCGGTGTTAGCACACTCGAGCTGTTCTTTTCTGGGCCCAAAAACCACTTGGCGTGAGTAACTATTTCGCGCTAGGAAGCCTGTCCGTGCTTGTTCTATTAGAACCTTTGTTTTCCCTCTTACAGCAAGTCGTACTAGGCAACATTTCGTCATCGAGCCATACTTGGCACAAATTGCGTTTTCGCTCTGAAGTCGCTAGACCTTTTGGCCACGTGCAGCAAAGTTAGCGAGGCGATCTGTCGAGCCTCCACGGAACCGCTTCCCCTTGTCGCCGGCGCACAGTTAGAGCACAAGAAAGTACCGTATTGTGGTGTGTAATTAACCCCGAGGTTTGGCCTTTAGACCCGTGGGAGCGGCACTGTTATTGCAGGCCAAAACGGCCACCGTCGACCGCGAAACGTTCTCTGAAAACGTCGAAGTACGATTGCAGCGACGTCCAGAATCAGAGCTCCAAGTCTGTCGCGGCGAGCAGCTGGCGAGGTTGCCCATTTTAATATGTTGTCACCCCAATGTTCTGTCAAAACTATAAGTACATTTAGTGCATGTGATATTTAATTAGGGCGGTCCTCACCTTTCATTTCATGCTAATTATAAGTTAGTCAATGTAAAAGATATATATTGTATTTCTGCATGAAATTAAACGATTTTAAATTATCTTTATACGAGTTGTGTTAGCTACGGTTCGTTTGCCTTTATTGAAGCTATCTTTCAGAAAGTATTGCATGCTAGGTATAGAGTTTACAATTTCTCCATAGTTCACCGGGGTGCAATTGTCGTATCTTCAAAAATTGTTGGCGCTCTGGGTTTTTTTATATTTAATTAAAACTCTACCGATATTATTCTTGCTGTCATTCATCCGGCGGCCTACTACCGATTGAGCCGGCGGCCGGCAAATTGCACCCAAGTGTACCTATTGTGTTGTTTGATGCTGCTTTGAAAGATTGCCCAGAATCTTATATCTAAAGAGGCCTAACACATTTCATAGGGTTTTCATTTCTGGAAATCGGTGGATCTTCTAAATACCTTTGAACTTTGAACTGAGCCGTTCCTGCAGGATCAAAAGAAACAATTCTTTTTTCAAAACTTCCCCAAATAGATAAATCTCCTGTTTCAGATGCAATGTTTTGCAATGGCTCTTCAGGACTGGTAGGATTTTGAAATTTTGACATAAGCAGCGATATTACCATTCTTCTAACTCGTTCGCCTATGTGCGCGCTGGAAAAGCCCAAGTTCTTACCTAGGGTCTAAAAATGTACTTAAAAGTAACGAATTGTTATTCTCTAAATCACCAAGCCTTATTTGAATTCTATCCAAAACAGAACTTATTACTTTTTTCGATATATCCGTAAAATTTTGCTGTTTTAATTGAATGTAAACATCAACCAGGTCACTTATTACCATAATAACGGATGACGCTGTAACATATTTTTCTCCGCTTATTAAATTTGTGACTGTTTCCAAGGGATTCAACACTTTTACAATTTCTATAAAAAATTGCCATTCTTCGTTGGAAATAACTGGCAAATTCGTTTCATTTATTCGAGCGATTGTCGTTCTTACTACCTCCTCAAGAGTAGTGAACCTTTCTAACATATTGCAATGGAATGCTAGCTCTTTACCTAATTGTTTCTCATTATTTAATTAAATATTAAATTGTTAAAGCCCCAACACAATATTTTGATTGGAATAAAATTAATTCTCAGGCTAATTAAAAAGTAACTCGTATTTACTTTACTTGTCAAAATAAATGATTATATGCCCGTTTTTGTATTTTATCTACCTGCATATAATGATAACCGCTAGGTCTCAAGTAAAGCAATCACTCTAACTCAGTTGGGTTCCTGGTTGTTTGTGTAATTTTACAAATTATTTGAGTACGGTTCTGTTTACCGCTTTAGTTCCACTACGCAAAAGCAAAATATTTGAAAGTATGTCAAATGTTACACAAAATGGATTCCGTATGCAAGATTGCGTTATATGACGTTTAAAACAAAGTGAAATTATCAAAGTTCGTACAGGTATTTATTTGAATTTTCGCGCTTTGGCGGCATTAATTATCTTTTGTTTTCAGGCAATTGATTGTCGATGACGTCAAAGGAACGCTGCTGGCGGAAATTGGCAATTGTTTCAGATGCGTCCGGTTTCATCCTCGCATAACCTCAAATAATGGAATCCTCTTGTTTTGCGAGCTGCACCTCCTCTATAGCCGCTGAAATGCTTGGATCTTCTTAAGTAATGTCTTCTTTATCATGCACGTAATTTTCAGAGGCCTAACGTTGATAATTTTAGCTAAATTTGGGTACCTGATACCTCGCCGAAGTCCTCGTGTCGCTGTAGTAACGCCGTTGAGATGCTGAAGCTGCTACGGGCCCGCTTGATGTGAAACCTCTTGAAGACGTTGTTACAGGGTTGCTTTACGTCCTGGAATATTCCCCTCTAGACTGCGATGATTTCCTTGGCTACACGCAGTAATCGAAAATTTGAGCTGAACGGCTGCTAACTTCTCGGAAGGGCCCCTTCATGGAACTTTCTAAATTTTTGTGACGGAAACTTTAGCAAACGATATCACACCAACTGGGATATGCACTTATTAATATGGTACACTTTTTATGTCAAAAATTGCTCATTATATAAAAATAGGATTTAAAGTGGAGCACAAGTTACATTGTTATTTCTTCTAATTTTTTCATTTGTTCTCCCTCTATCCGTTATAAACAAATGCTAATCTAATATTAACACAAACTGAAATTAACCAAGTTCAAAGCAATTACATTTTGAAATAAATCTGCTTATAAATTATTACATTTACAAATATCTTATATCTAAAATATTGTCTACATTTTTAATTATTAAAATGTTTTTTTGCGCCACCACACGTTCTATTATTTGCTTTACTTTGTTCACTCGCGTAATTGCACTGATTAATTTATTTAGAGTTCACTTCCTGCACAATTGTTTTTCGATGTCCATCTGCCTGCTTTTCACTCGTTTTTTCTCCTGTCTTGCTGTTTGCTTTTCCCCTTGCTTTATAATGTCTTGTCTGCTTCTAACAATTGCTATTTTATGCCGTTTTGCCTGCCTTCTTAATTACTCGCTGCAACATTATTATTTTTCTTGCTACTTATACCTTTTTTTAAAACCCTCACAAAATTTCACTGTTTCGTTTCATTGAATTCTAAGCTTCATTTTCTTGCACATAGCAAACCTCTTTGTAATTAATAATTTCTTTTGGTTCGGCTATTGCTTTTGCACAAACCTATTATTTAAATTGATCCGACAGTACCCCTGTGAGATATGAGCTTTGCCTTATGCGTTCCTTATTCAATTACTACTCTATTACTGGCATCTCTTTACCAATGCATTTATTCTGTAAAATTCAAGTTTTAGCCTTGCAGTTATATAAAACACCTCAACCTTTCCATTAAATTGGCAATCGCTACCAGAGTTGAGTCTAGGGCTTAAGACCATTACATGTATTTCCTTCCAATTTTTGAAAATTAAAATTACCACGCATGAGTGTTACTTCTTAGCATACGTTGATTTGCATACGTTGTCATTTTAATTGTGACAAATTTCAATTGTATGATTCAAATCTCTCTTTTAATCAGCCCAATCTGACATTTAGCTTATTTTCAGTTCAGTTTAATAATAAATTGTATCTAATGCATATTCTATATAATTCCTATTTTATCTAAATTAACTTATCATAACGAGTGTGGCCCAACAATTGTTTAAAATTAACCTAACCTATCTTATTCTACACTATCTAAGTATGGGTAAATTGCCGAAATGTGAAAACGTCCTCTGATTCTATTATCCATTTTATTAATTAACTCATAAACTACGGCTACTAACGTTCTTCTTTACCACACGATCGGATTAACAAAGTTCGTTTTCTAATGTTCTATTACATCATCGTCAAGCATTTTCTGTAACTCATGTTTCACTTTTTCGCGCTGTGCAAACGGTATTGGATAAGTTCTACTTTTGAAGCCCATTGTTTCGTTGACAACAAGTTTGTGGCAATATTTCGTTGCTTGTCCTGTTTTCTGATTTATTATCTTCTTATTCTTCTCTATTATTTCCATAATTCTGCCTTTATATTGTAAGTAATCACTTCCTATCTGTTCATCATCCAGAATTCCTTTTATAATTGCATAATTATCTATTATTTCGTCTCTTGCACAGTTGGCTAGGCAAAAAATCATATCGTCTCCTTTTTTTTTATTTCAGCTAGGCAACCATTTTTATGCTCTTGATTCCCATACTCGGAAATAGACCAAAGCCTTCTTATTTCATTTATTTGGATGCACTTTTGCATTTCATCAATTTTAATTCCAACTTGCTGAATAATATCGACACCTATCACAAATTGTACATTTAACACAGATACTATGTAAAATCGGACATCATATTCTTTTCCATTTATATTGATCTTGATTGTAAAAACTTTACTTGTAGTTGAGATCTTCTTCCTTGTTGCAGATAATAAATCGATTTTATTAACTTTAATTATATTACTTTGTAAAATATTCAGATGATCATTTAGGACTTATTTTTGTACTAAAGAAACCATTGCTCTGCTATCAATTAGCACATACTATTCTTGGTATAAACATTGCAATTTAATAAATGGTAAACATGAGCTTGTAATTTTATCGTCACTTTCTTCTAATAAAAATTCCCCCGTTTTGTCGTAGGCGATTGCAAAGTTGACGATTTCCTTATTTATACTATTTATATTATTTACAAAAATTGAGGTATTTTTTATCCCTTGAGGACTCCTCATGCACCTCTGCTATCTCAATTCGGTTTAGGTCATCTGCTTCTTCTCTTCTCTTTATCAACATTTTATTTATAAATTGTCGATCCAGTTGCTTGTTCACGTCCGAATCCTGGCATCTTCTCTTGTTTCTTTCTTCGATCATGTCGTTGTAACTTCGTTGCTGGTTATCCCCCCTATTAAACTGTGTTCTGTTTTGGTTCCAATTATTGTTACTGTAATTCCTTCTCTGATAATTGTTATAGTTATAGCGACCCTCTTGTCTATTGTTATTATAGTTGTAATTATTGTTAAAATTATTTCTATTAGGTCTAAAGTTATTTCCAAAGTTTTCGTCCAATTTACGTTTACTAGAATTTTGATACTCTGTTCTCTCATTTTCTCCTCTTTCATTATGCACGGCCAGGTCGTAATTTCGGACAATTTCTTGGAAATCTCTCAGCGTCCTAACATTTTGGACTGCTACTGCCCTTGTTATTTCGACCTCCAAGTGTCTAGACAGGTGTTGGATAATTTCTTCTTCCGTCAGTCTTGGCGTTAGGTACTGGGCCTTGTTATATTGGTGCATAACATAGATTTCTCTAGATCCTCCCTTATCTACATATTTACCGGATGTTAGCTCTGTTATTACTTGCGCCTGAAGTGTATTGCTCCAGTATTGTTGGGTGAACAACTCCTTAAATTCTTGGTACGTAGTGTACTTGCATTTAATTATGCTATGCCATATCTCGGCATTATTTCGCATAACCATGTTTATAATTTGTAGCTTTCTACATTCGGTCGGTATGGTCCTCATTAAGTCATCCAATTTTGCTATAAAGATCATTGGCAACTCGCCGTACCTTCCTTCGAATTTAGGTACCATTTCCGTACTTAAGCTTGGAGTCGCCGCGCTTGCCGGGTATTCTTGCACTTGTTCGAGCCTTTCATGTACTCCTTGTAGCTCCCTCGTAATTCGATTGTCAACAAAAGCGATATGGTGCGCGTTTCGGCTTTGTTCTTCTTGCACGTTGACACACTGTTCATCTGTCTTCTTTCCTAGACTGCTTAATTCCGATTCAATCCTTTCTTGGTGTTGTGCCAGCTGTTTTTTTGTTTTATTTTCTACACCCTTAATTCTGTCCTCTATTTCCTCTCCTTTCCTTTCTATCGTTTCATCTATCAACTGTGACACTTCTTGTTACAGTTTCTGTCTTATTTCATTCTTGGTTGTGTCCTTAAATGCCTCAATTTTTTCCTGTAGGCCGTTGATCTTTACTTGCAGTTCTTGCTTGCTATCTAGTTGCATCTTTTCCCACTCTTGTTTTAATCCCTGAATCATTAAATTGGTATGGTTATATCCTCTAGTTTCTCTTTTTTCTGCTTCGATTCTCAACCTGTTGTCACGTTCTTCAGCCTTTTTTCCATATCTTGCACATTACTTGTGATTATTTCCTGTAACCTCTTTTCTCGTTCTTGTGCTTCAATTCGGTTTGCTTCCAGTAATCTTTTCTCCCGTTCTTCTGCTTCTATTCGGTTTGCTTCTTGTAATCTTACCATTTTTTTAAACATTATTTCCACAATTACATTCATATCTGTTCCTTTTTTCGAGGCTTGAGGCTGTTGTTCTTCAGCCTGATCCCTTTGCCGTTGTTCCTCTGTCGGTTGTTCTGGTATTTCAATCACTTCTTCTGTTTGCTGTTCTTCGTCCTTTCCTTCTTCATTTTTCCTTTGCCTTCTTGATCGCTTATCCGCCATTTTTGCTTTATTTATTGTTAATTGGATACGAATCAAAAAGCTTGAACTTACGAACAAAGATTACCCACACACAAACAAAGATTTTAGAATAAATTCAACAGTCTTTACTTATCCTGTGAAAGAATGTTAAATTTTTCAAATTTTTCGATACGTTGGAATGTTTTAAATTACTAATTTACTTTAGTCCTTACTGTTATTAATTTATCTGTGCACCGACGTTGGGCGCCATAAATCTGCAATGGCCCCTTATTTGTTTATTAATTCGCTTTTGCCCCACGTTGCGAAGCCATAAATTGCAATGAAATGCTAGCTCTTTACCTAATTGTTTGTTATTATTTAATTAAATATTAAATTGTTAGAGCCTCCATACAATATTTTGGTGAATAAAATTAATTCTCAGGCTGATTAAAATGTAACTCGTATTTACTTTACTTGTCAAAATAAATGGTTATATGCCCGTTTTTGTATTTTATCTACCTGCAAATAATGATAAATAACCGCTAGCTCTCAAGTAAAGCAATCGCTCTAACTCAGTTGGGTTCCTGGTTGTTTGTGTAATTTTACAAATTATTTGAGTACGGTTCTGTTTACCGCTTTAGTTCCACTACGCAGAAGCAAAATATTTAAAAGTAGGTCAAATGTTACACAAACTGGATTCCGTATGCAAGATTGCGTTATATGACGTTTAAAACAAAGTGAAATTATCAAAGTTCGTACAGGTATCTATTTGAATTTTCGCGCTTTGGCTGCATTAATTATCTTTTATCTTCAGGAAATTGATTGTCGATGACGTCAAAGGGACGCTGCTAGCAATTATTTCAGACGCGTCCGGTTTCACCCTCGCATAACCTCAAATAATGGAATCCGCTTATTTTGCGAGCTGCACCGCCTCTATAGCAGCGGAAATGCTTGAATCTTCTTAGGTAATGTCGTGTCGCTGTAGTAACGCCGTTGTGATGCTGGAGTTGCTACGGGCCCGCTTAATGTGAAACCTCTTGGAGACGTTGTTACAGAGCTGCTCTACGTTCTGGAATCTTTCTATCTAGGCTGCGATGATTTTCTCGGCTACACGCAGTGATCGAAAATTTGAGCTGAACGGCTGCTAACTTCTCGGAAGGGCCCCTTCATGAAACTTTCTAAATTTTTGTGACAAAAAGTCTTGCAATCGATATCACACCAACTGGGATATGCACTTATTAAAATGGTACACTTTTTATGTCGAAAATTGCTCATTTATTATATAAAAATTGGATTTAAAGTGGAGCACAATTTACATTGTCATTTCTTCTAATTTTTTTATTTGTTCTTCCTCTATCCGTTATAAACAAATGCTAATCTAATATTAACACAAACGGAAATTAACCAAGTTCAAATCAATTACATTTTGAAATAAATCTGCTTATAAATTATTATATTTACAAATATCGTATATCTAAAGTATTGTCTACATTTTTAATTATTAAAATGTCTCTTTGCGCCACTACACGTTTTATTAATTGCTTTGCTTTGTTCACTCGCGTAATTGCACTGATTAATTTATTTAGAGTTCACTTGCTGCGCAATTGTTTTTCGATGTTCATCTGTTTGCCTTTCACTCGTTTTTTCTCCTGTCTTGCTGTTTGATTTTTCCCTTGCTTTATAATGTCTTGTTTGCTTCTCACAATTGCCATTTTATGCTTTTTTGCCTGCCTTCTTAATTGCTCGTTGCAACATTATTATTTTTCTGACTTCTTATACCTTTTTTTAGAACCCTCACAAAATTTCACTGTTTCGTTTAATTGAATTGTACGATTCATTGTCTTGCACATAGCAAACCTTTTTGTAATTAATAATTTCTTTTGGTTCGGCCATTGCTTTTGCACAAACCTATTATTTAGATTGATCCGACAGTCAACTTAGACCTATGTGAGAAATGAGCTTTGCCTTATGCGTTCCTTATTCAATTACTACTCTATTACTGGCATTTCTTTACCAATGCATTTATTCTGTAAAATTTAGGTTTTAGCTTTGCAGTTATATACAACACCTCAACCCTGTGCTTATTGAAGTTTCCATTAAATTGGCAATCGCTACCAGAGTTAAGTCTAGGGCTTAAGACCATTACAATATAATATGTAGAATTCCACCTTGTAGTTACATCTTGTAAAAGTTTCTTTGATTCTTTGCCTAATCGACTTTGTTGCTCTTTAAATTTAGCTGTCTCGTGGGAACTCCTTTTGAAATGTGCTACAATTGTCTTGACTCTTTCAAGCATACCAGAAATATTTTTAAGTGCATCCTGCGCTATTAAATTTATTGTATGTGAGTAACAACCAAAGTGCTTCAATTTCAAGTTCTCTTTAATAGCTTTGCGAATATTGGCAGCATTATCGGATATTACCAATAATATTTTTGTATTCAAATTCCAGGCATCAATGACTTTTTTAAGCTCAGCAGCTAGATTAGCACTGGTGTGACTTGCGGCAAAAGAAGTGCATTCTCACAAAACGCTTTTTGTTTGAAAGTCTTCGTTAATATAATGGCCAGTAACGGCCATGAAACTTTCAGTATGACATGATGTCTAACAATCGGTTGTAAGGCTAATCGATACAACATCATTTATTATATTTGTAGTTTTATTAAAAGCTTCTTCGAAGGTTGCTGGAAGAAGCATATTTGTTATTGTCTTTCTAGACGGAAATTGGTACGATGGATTAAGAGCATCTACAAAACGTCTAAAACCGTAGTCTTTTACTAAAGAAAATGGTTGAAAATCTTTAGTAAATAAAAGCATCAATCATTATCGATTTTTTTACGTGCAGTTATTCCTATTTTCTTTTTCATATATCCTTGCATAGACGATTGCACCGTTTTAGATTTTGATTTAGTTGTAAGAATATTCTGTGAATTTTGACTCGTGTTGACGGCTGCGGTTCTTGTTCAACTTGAGTTTCATCAAAAATTTCCATATTCTTGGTAGTGGAACCCCTACTATCTTATTCGGTATTTGAAATGTCGGAGTACACGTTCAATTTAATCAGTGGATGTTTCCACTCCGTGTGTTTTTTTAAATTAGTTTAGGTGGATTTGTAGCTCAGCTCTTGCTTACACAAATTACAAATAGCTATAGTATCACTTTTTGATTTTGGACTAAAAAAGTTGCAAATCACAGAGGCTTTTCTAGAATTCATTTGTACTGCTAAATGTGCACGAACTCATGCAGGCTATACGCTATACTATTCAAATCTCAAATCTATACTAAAAATCACTGTGTTTTGATGAGTGATCGGTGACCGATAAAAAATATTAGGCTGGCTGAAAGCATTTAGAGGAACAATAAATGTACGTGCTGACATGTACAATAAATACATAAATAGAATAAAAATGCAGACGCTGCAGACAGCCAGCATTGTTTGGGCCTTTCAGGGCGCTCATTTTAGCATCGCGATAAAGCGTCACCAGTCAGCGGTTACCCTCGATGCCTCACATTACGTTATTAAGAAATGCCATTGGTAGTTTTACCAGTAACGTAGTAACGTTATTTTGGAACGTTACATTTCAGTAACGGGAACGAATGAAACGTTATTAGTTAGTAGCAGTATTTCCCATCACTAAAAAATACCCAATCTTTACAACGGTACACAAAAATATTAAAAACACAGTAAGTAATTATTTATTAATTAGATCACCCTTTAATTGTCTTTATTTCGTTTCTAGTTATGATTTTAATAAGAAATCACCCACATTTCATTTGATCAACACAACGTTTCCAGATGTCTACCTCCTTTTAACCTGCTACTCGACCCTCTCAAGCACCTTCCCGCAGTGCACGGTTCACAGACAAACAAGACGTCCTAACCGTCCAAGATTAGCAAACTCCACCTCTTCTACAGCATTCATCCAACAGAGCAAACCTGCAGACATCTACTTGCTACCTCATCTGCTACCCTCCTGGAATGTGCTTCTTTTACCCGATGATCTTCCTCTGAAAGTCCCACTTAGAACCAAACAGCTTGACGTAATCCACTTTGATTAATGTAATATGTCAAATAAACTTTTCCAATAAAATTGACCCATTCTATTTCTTCAATGATTCACTTTTGTAGAATAATTCTGCTATCCATTAGATTTTTTACCACATAGGTACCAATAATCTTCATTAGTTAAGTTGTTGATTCTTCTTGTTATTTTTAAAATTCCATTTTTATTCACCACGTAGATTTTAAGTATGCCCTTTTTTATTAGTCAAAACATTTATCAATAAAAACAGGGTTATTTTAGATATTTTTAATCACGCCAAATTAATTTTACTACATTTTCAAAATTTGTTATTATCAATAATTAAAACAAATTTACTTAACGATATCAAATCTCTTTTTATACACTCTAGTCTTAATATATTTGAGTTAAAACTACTAAAGTTCTTTTTTATTTTAAATTAAGTATTTGACATTCGCTTCAAACTGCAATTTATACAATATTATATTATTTTCAAATCCATCTGTTTTTTAAATAGCTATTTTCCATTCACATTCCCACCTGATACCTGAATAAATCGAAATTAATTTTAACCATTGTAATTCCTTAATATTTTCTAAATTTAATTCTAAGACCCTTATGACTGTTTCATTAAAATACATATAAAAAACAATAAACTGCTGTTTACAGAGCCGGACTGGCGAAAAAATTCAGACCGGGAAAAGAATGACGAGGCCAATACGGTTGAGATGGGTGTCTCTGCCCCCCCCCCCCCCCAATATTTACTCTTATAGACGCAATTTTATCGTATTCTAAAAACTGTTAAACTCACCAACAATGTTTTATTCGAAGTGAAATCCATACATCGGCACAGCAAATTTCTCAATAACTCTTCGCCTTTTGATTAAAATGTTCACAGTTCAAAAAAGAAAAAGTTAAAGATACAACTAGTTTTTTATGAACAAAACATGTATTTAAAAACAAAAATAAGTGAATGACTCATTAAAACAAATATGGGCTCAATCGCAATACAGTAGAATAGAAAATATTAGTACCTATGTATTTAAAAGAGTAACACTAACAATAAAATTGATGTTCCTGAAATTCTATCACAACTTAATTTCCATATACCTAGAATGCAATCACGTTATACTTATACATTTTACTGCGCAAAAGCTAACACAAATGTGTTACTTAAATCACCGCTGTATCTAATGTGTAATTACTCTAATAAAATTAGCGAAGTTTGCGATCTATATACATGTTCTCAGTCGGATATTATAAAATGGGCTAGATTTAGTTTTTAGTTTTTAATTTTAATTTAATTTTAATTTTCATTTTTTTTTAGTTATTACATCGCTTATTCTGTCAAGATCTAAAATAGATATTTTATATATTATTACATTAGACTACAGCTGTAAGTACACTATTTAAATGAAATTTATGTAAATTTGTCCTGTAATTGGGGTGCACCTGTTGGGCAAATAAAGGTATTATTATTATTATTATTATTATTAACACTTGTTTTAAGTGTCCGCTCTTCTCAGCAATCAAATTTATTATTTTTTCATTGTCCAAATCACTTAAAATATCTCTTTCACACGTCATCAACATGAAAGCGTCTAGATAATCTTGAGACAAACAACTGCGTAAACGGTTTTTCACATATTTCTAAATCGAAAAGCTTCGTTCACATGTAACTTGAGTGGTTGACAAAGTAAGAAGAAATTTATAAGTTAAAAAAATGTTTGAATAAGCTTTTGAATACAAAGTGTACTTTAAAAGCATTTGGTATACGCAGCAAGCACATCCCTTGCAAGACTTATGAACTGTTTGATGACTACTGCCTTCGTCCGTTTCTTTTTCTTCGTCATTTTTGGAATTGTCATCGTCGGAATCAGCATCTAGCGATATACTGCAGTATTCGTCTGGTACATTAGATCGTAAATTGTCCCACTTGCTAGAAAGGTCATATAATTCTTTTCTAATATTATCAGCTGTGATGGTAGGGTAAATATTATTGAGAATTGCAACAACTTTTCCAAATTTTGGTAGATCTTGGATTGATTTGATTTTTGTGAAGTTTTTAGGGTCCAATGAAGCTAGTTCAGAATAGATCACCTAGTGTTTAAAAAACCTGGTCTCTAAACTCGTTACAACACTATCTATTACAGTGTTATACACTTTTTTAAATTTTTTAGTTGCATCAATGATGGGTTGATGGGTTCATCAACGGCTTCTTTTCCAGGCATTCTTTTCTTAGTCTTTTGTCGAATAACAGGTAATTCAGATTCCATACGAAGTTTTTGCACTGTTTCTCTTGCACTATCTTGAAGCATTAAGTTAACTCTATTTACAAAATTATCTGCTGCGAACTTACGCTTTGGAAATCTCTTGATATACCTTTGGTGCTGTTAATAGTGGTTTTCACCATTTGCTGTGCCTTTAGAAGATCCATACCAGCAGTTTGTAAGTATTTTGAAAGTGGAGTTGTGCTCTGAAATACCCTGAGATATGTTTGGGCTGTCAGAATAGTGGAATATTCCAGTAGGGCATTTCGATACATTTTGGCGTGTAAACGTGCCTTTGCGTTCATATTTTCCATATTCACAATGCAATCCAAAGTTTCTACCAGTGCAATAAAAAGATCAGTGTCATTGTCGTCAGTACCACCAAAATTGCCGAAAACTTTCCCTAGCGCATCGCTCTTGGACCACCAACGAGTAGCTCCTATTGGTGATAATCGTTTTTGTTTGTTTTTTATTCAAATGATCGATCCAGACATCCATCCTATTATATGATTCTCGCAAAATCACTGCTATTGCATTTAATAATCCAAACAGTGAAGCCGCTTGTAAAGAAGCATAGCTCCAGATGTGAATGCCGGGTGAAGATTTTTCTAGCCACGACGTAAACCCACTGTAGATACCCTGCATATTTCCAGCCCCGTCTGTTGCGTTGCCTATGCATTTCTTCACATCGATTTTATTAGCTTCAAATTCTGCATTAAGAAGTTCAAAAAATACCTTTCCGGTTGATGATTTGCAATTTACCATCCTGATCAGTCTTTCATGTACCTGATCGGTAACATATCTTACTATGTAACGTTTCGCTCGTAATTAAGCGCTACCAAATTTAATTTAAAATTAAAAGCGCTTAATATTCGCATTGTTACAACAATGCACGCCACAACAATCGGAACTTTCCATTACGCTCGAACCTGCAGAATCACAGAGATGCACTAGCCGATCCTAAACGCGTTTTTAGCGCATCCCTTCTCCAATGCGCGACAAGTACCGAGAGCCGATCGCCGCGTATAAAACCGAATTCGCTCCATGGAGTCGAAGAGATTATTATTCTGACGGCGCAAACCTCGCCTCTGCAGGCCGATCCCTCGGCCTCCGCTGAGGAAAGCCTCGTGCTTACCTCAGCTGAGCCACCCCAAATTAACCCGGGCTTGCAGCCGATTCGCGGACCATAAACACACCAGAAAATTTCCAGATTAACTCGAAATAGATTACCGGGTATCCGTTTAAAAACAAATTTGAATGAGCTCATATCTGGAGTCGCATTAAACTGCATTCAAATTTATCGAAGCCCCGCCTGACCGTGTAGCTACAAAGATACGTTCTAAACTCAAATTTGAATCGGCTTATATCTGGAATCGGAATAAGCTGCATTCAAATTCCTCTGAGTCCCTTCCGGTTGGTTGTGTGCAACCAATTTATGAATGGCTATCGTAGTAAATTGGTTGGATTTATTTACAGGCCTGGCACTCACTGGCACTCCTGGCAGTTCTCAGAGGTGCCTAGAATTTAATTAACGAATAGTTGGACTCGACATTCGTTAATTAAAATTATCGTATGTGAAAGAAATCAGTTTCAAGGGCAAACACACTCGAATAAGGAAACGCAATAATTCAATTTCATACGAAGTATTAAAAGCTCATAGTAAAATCATTAAAGTTACGTACAATTGAGTACTGTGTCACTAAAGTTTCCCCGAGTGTAGATCGTTAGATCTTAAAACGCAGCAAGTATTTCCCGATGAAACTGGCTGTCCCCCTAAGGCAGTAAAACGACGTACTTACCCTGTTAAATTACATTTTTGTCCAAATAGTAAAATAACCTTGCCTCGCGCTAGAAACTAGATAACAACCGACTGGAATTTAATCCGAGTGCGAGGTCAAACCTCACCTGGTTATCACAATATCACCACCTGCACTGATTCTTGTATAAAGTAATCAATTCATAGCTTCAATCAAGTTACTTTATGATTGAAATAAATTAGAATCTCCCGTTTATTTACATCTGCACTAGTTGTCATTTTTAAGTTATTTTTGGTATTACAGAACTGCCAACCCAAACACGAAGGCACTATCCTGTCCAGCAACCGAACGTTGGAAACACCGCTGGCACACACCGATGCAAGAAAGGCAGCCTACCCATCCAGGGACCAGCCGCAAGATTTAAAACGAAATACGATTCTAACTTGTACATAATTCAGCATATAGGTATATTTTATTTTATTTTGTACATATTATGTAATAAACGTGTTTTATGTTAAGTCTTGTTTCTTTAAATCAGTCAAAGTGTAAGCAATCAGGACCCTGGCCCAAGTAAAAGCTACCATTCAAAAAGAGCACAATTAATAATGCTACGGATTTGCTTTTCAAAATGAATATAAACCAGAAATCTTTGTAAAGTCCCAGCTAGCATTACAACTATAATCGAACACTGGTCTTGGGCAGTGCAGTCTTGAGTTGTGTCAATTTGAATAGAAAACATTCCTGCGGATTGAACTTCCTCTGATACATATTACTTTATCAGTTTACATAATGCCCCTATTACATAATTTAAAGTAGTTTTAGAAAATAATGTAACTAGCCCCCCAAGACCCGCAGGCCTTGGTTTTGCATTTTATGTAACTTTATACTTAGATTTTTCCGCTTCAAGGGATTTTAGATACTGATCGTGGAAAATTTTACTTTTGCTTATGACATCTTTAAGGTGTTCATTTAATACAACGTCGTATTTACCCAAAAGCATAAAAATTTCCAAAAAAAATCCATGATTCATGGTGTTGTCATCAAGGGTATATGCAGCTTCGTGGGACTTATCACCGCGATAACTGAAGCCGCGTTTACCAATTAACTTTATTATGTCAATCACCCTCAAAAGTACGTCTCTCATTTTGCGAACTTGAATTTGGCGACTGGTCTTATAATTATTAAATACTTAGGTGAATATGTCACCACCTATAACGAATGAAATGAGCGTTACAATTATTATAAAATAAAAATAAAATTAACGTTACAGACCTTTATTTGATGAAAAGTGCGCTTTGGTACATTCATCGTGCCTCTTAGAGCTTTCGTGGTCATTGATTGGTTCATAAACGTGCTTCCAATTACTCACTACTTTTGTAAAAGTGCTAGATTTGGTAGATTTGCCATATACAATACAGACTGTGCAAAATAATCGGTGAGTATTTTCACAGAACGTCAACCATCGTCTGTTCGAATTATCAGCTGCCCTAAAAACATTTTTCTGTGGTTGAAATGCAATGTTTCCTCACTTTTAAAACATTGAGGCTGAATGGGATGTGATTTGAAGAAATGCTCGATATTTTGCAGGAGAGGTTTTGCAAAAATTGTTGACGTTTCATTTACATTATCTAGGGTATCGGAGTCCGCTATGGCGTCTACTGGTACCGGCAGTACCGGAGGCGGTATAATATCAATTTCACTCCTGTTGTTGTTGATGTTAGAAGTAGAAGTCCAGGGCTCCGTTATTATTTCGGGACATTTAAATAAATTGTCGATTTTATAACACTTGGAACCCTGTATTTCTAAGCAGCGCTTTTTTTATCGCGTTCTCTTTCAGCGCCGCCCGTTCGCTTACTATTATCACTCATGTTGATTATTACGTATTAGCAACTAAATAACTGCACTCTTTCACCGTACACCCACAAACACCCGTTGACAAATGAACCTCGATTAATGTAAATAATGTAATTTCTACAGCCAACAATGTTATCGGATACCTACGTTCGCTGTAGAGTTGTTCAAAACATTTTATATTTAATGCTATTTAACATTTTTCTTATCGTCCCTACGGAAGAATAAACAAGCCCCTTGTAATATGTAGTTGAAATTAGTAACCTGATACATTTTGGTCCAGTTTAGCATGTCTATAAAGCGCAAGAATTGTTTTTGCTTGAACTTGCAGATCCTCCATCTACATTTAGTTATTTATTCATTCATTTCGTGGTATATTGTCAGAAAAGCTGCTGAATAACTGAGAGCTAGTGTATAAAATTTCAAATATCCATTTTGCATTATAAAATAACATATCCTGCATTTTAATATACAATTGTTTGCACTCTTACAAAATTTCCCTCTTTTCTCTCTTTTTCCCGCTTGACCTTAAAAATTTCTCCATAACGGGAAATTTCCCTCCAGTTGGCAACACTGCTTGGAGCTGGGAAACGACTAGACACGAGACAAGACTATGCGAATGCCTGGCTCCCGTCCTGGCTCAGTAACTATCATAATCATCATCATCATCATAACTCTATAATAAAGCAGAACACTTCCCAAGGTCAAACATGCATGCGCGTGGTCTATGTGTAGTTCGATTGTGGGCGTGGTCTTGATATTAGCAGCGTTGCCAGACCTGGTACAATTCTACGAATCTGGTACATTTTGAAACCGTTTCTACAAATTTATTTCGTACAGTGTAAATCTGGCAACAGGGCTAAAATCGTCGTGTTGACAGCTGGCCTTTAGTTTACGAAAAAGGAAACCCTCATTTCTGTTGTAGAAAAGTGAGTATTCGTTATTATATTTTCCATTTTAATTTTGTGTGCTTTTGTGTGACATAACCTAAGATTTGCATGGAAATTTTATCTGGCAAAAACAGAGGCAATCAATGCGTTTCGCACTGCACAATTTTCATTATTATCAATCCTATTAACGACATAATTTTACAGTACATTATAATTACAGATACCTTCCTTAAAGGAGAAATTGGTGGAAAAAGAAAAGCAGCTAAATGAAATGAAACAAGAATTCCTCGACAGTAGACAAGTCTTGTCTGAAAACTGGAAAGAAGCTGTAAGTGAAGCCAAAAAACAATACGAAGCGATGGATAACGCGCTAGAGGTCAATTTATTAAAAGGGACGCTGTAAAATACCTTTATTAACTAGTGCGATTTCAGATTCTACATAGTATACAAACTGTAGTTCAACAGTGCCCACCGCTAGCCAAGCTGCAGAGAGATTTAGAAGAAACAAGCTTTCAGAGCGCATCGTCGATGCACATAGCTGCCCCATCCGACGGCATTGCTGAATTCCGTTAACAACTTAGAGATTCCTTCACCCATAAATAGTACTGCCTAAGTTACGTACTAAAGCGTGTGTTTAGTTATCACGAGTACGTTGTGAACCAACACTTATTACATTCAGTTGCTCTCCGAAAAACTGATGTCTTCCGAGCTTTAGCATTCAGTACGAACGAGTTATTTATCAGGTTGTTGCTGCGGAGGAGAACATCGTTGCCATAGTCGAGCGCAGTTCCAGCGCATCTCGTACTGCCAAACCAGCAGATGGACAAACAAAACGCCCAGTAGGAAATGCTCTCTCTTTTAAAGTGGATGTTCAAATGATTGAGAGGAATCATCGTGAAATGACAAGGAGGAGTTTCTAACGTGCAGAAAGATAAAACGTAATCTGAAGTTAAGTTATATCAATTTGGAATTACTTCATATGGCAAAAAGCAATAACTCTGTGTATATTAATGAATCTCTCTCACCATTAAATCGACAGCTGTTTGCGACAGCTAGAGATTATAAAAAGGAGAAGAATATTAAATATATTTGGTCTAAAAATGGCAGGATTTATATGAGGGCAAAAGATAATAGTAAAATAACCAAAATTAAAAATGTTCTTTGAATGTTTGAATAAAATTGATTTAAGAAACATTTTATATATTTCTATCCATAATTCTATAAAATTATATGGAAAATATTTTCTTTTGCATTTTTTAGAACACAAAGTAAATCCTGTTTTATTTTATTTGTATTTCTATACAGTTTGTGGTTTACTTTCAGTTATTTTGGTTGCTTCGCAAATATAACTTCATTTAGATTTTTGTCAATCTTTCTGCTATTAAGTTTATTGCTATGTTGCTGCAAATGTCTTTATGGTAATATATTTAGTTTTATTTCTATTAATCAAATATTCATTTTTATGAGTTATCGTATAAAGTTTGTTTATAGTAATAATTCTGAGGTTCATCAGTATCTGCTGATGTTGATTAATTGCTTCATCGATTTACAAATTTACAATCTCCTATTATTCCTACAGCAAGTTGTAGTATAGCTATTGAACAGTTGTGGATCAAAATTATTTAAAAAAATTCAACGGTTGTCAAGGGAACAGTTTATCGAAGGCAGGAGTTTGGATGCGCTGACTTCATTGATACCTTGGAGGAATCCTTTTAACTTATTGCACATATGACGGACGAGATAGTGTGTCTGGGTGATTTTAACATAGATATGTTATCTATAAATGATAAAAGTACTGAAAAATGATAAAAACAGCTCTACATTACTGGACCTTATTTTGGTAAACGATAAAAAATGTATAGTCAATTACGGTGCGACTGATGTACAGTCGTGTGCAAATAAATCTGGGACAGTGTTTTTTTCACATGCAGATTCAGTTAAGAATTTGAAGAATATTTCCATGGATTTCCTCTTATCAGAGAGAGTTACGGGTTTCAGTACCTGTTAAAGTTTAATGTAACTCTTTCTGATAGCAGGAAATCCATGGAGATATTCTTCAATTCTTAACTGAATCTGCATGTGAAAAAAACACTGTCCCAGATTTATTTGCACACGACTGTACATGGATTATCCGAACATTGTTTGGTTTATTGTGACTACCCTATTAAATGTAAATTGCATCGCAAAAGTTTTTTTGTATACTTACAGAGATTTTGCTAATTTTGATTATGAGGAGGTCTATAACGACCTTCAGTCTCTTCCATGGCACAATTTAATAAATTTAATCATAGACAGTGCGGACAGTAAAAGAATTCAGCATATGCAAAATATATATTTTAAGACAATATCCCTTATGCAAATTTAGTTAGAAATTTGCCATGGTAACGGCGAAAATTGATAATCGGAAATTTACCGGAAAATTTCCACTTATGTCACTGTCATCACAAAAAACCGTAAACTATTAGTACTTAGATATTAGTTTCGTAATTTTTTTAATAAAAATGTTTTCTTTACTGTGTTTTTTCATTCGTGATATTTTCTATCAAAATATAACGCGTGCTTAAAAAATTTCCCTATGGAAATATTTGGAAATATGTTGTGCAGCTATTTTTTTTCAACAAAAGCATTCGTGCATGCGAACTGAAAAAATCCCTCCTCCTTCGGAGTCGGGATTTTTTCAGTTGGCATGCACTCATGCACTTATTGAAAAAATAGCTGCAGAACATATTTCCAAATATTTCCGGAAATTTTTCAAGCACTTGTTATATTTCTACTGAATATTTTCATTTTTAAAAAACAAGTAGGCCTTGACAGGGAAGCAAAAACTATTTTATTTTCAGGTAAACTACCCTTTTTGTTTATGATACGGCAAAATTCTATTAAAGAAAGTTGTTTATAATGATAAATTATGGCGCTATACAAAATTTCAGAAAGATCTGTCGAATTAGGAAAAGCCGTTATTTTTTAAATTATTTTATTTTATTTTCAGGTAAACTACCTTTTTTGTTCATGATACGGCAAAATTGTATGAAGAAAAGTTGTTCAGAATGGGAAGTTATGGCCCTATACAAAATTTCAGAAAGATCTGTTGACTTAGATTTAACCGTAATTTTTAATAAATGCAATTGTTTAATCCAAAAAATAACGTTTTAATCTAAGTCGACAGATCCTTCTGAAATTTTGTATAGGGTTATAATTTGTCATTCTAAACAACTTTTATTAATAAAATTTTACCGTATCATGAACAAAAAGGGTAGTTTACCTGAAATTAACATACAATTATCTCAAAAATAACGGTTTTTTATAAGTCGGCAGATCTTTCTGAAATTTTGTATCGGGCCATAATTTATCATTCTAAACAATTTTTCTTAATAAAATTTTGCCGTATCATAAACACAAAGGGTACTTTACCTGAAAATAAAATAGTTTTCGCTTTCCTGTCAAGGCCTACTTGTTTTTCAAGAACTGAAAATATTCTTAAAATTCTTTTCAAACCAAGCAGGACCGAATCCCAGAACCTTAAAATAAAATTCAAAATTTTTTAGACCATCTCACTCTTGTAACATCAATCCTGGGACACACTGTATATGTTTAACATTACAATATTATTGCTCTACAGTTAGTGTCGTTAATTATTTAATATTTGTTATCTAAGTGGAAAAGCAGATGCTATTTTAAATAGTAATCTGTGTTTGCCTTTTGGTGGTGAAATGGGGGTTGTCGAAATTAAGTGTCTTTATTGCGCAAAGGACATTGGCATAGATGACCTAAATGTTCTAAAATGTTCAGGTGTACAAAAAAAAGGATGAAGAATTTAAATTAGATCATAACCATGGCTACTACTACCAGATACAAATGCAACTCGCTATTACTGGAGTTAATTACTGTGATTTTGTGGTATGAAGTAGTAAACATTTTTCCGTGAAAGAATACATTTCAATGAGGTATTTTGGGAAAAAGAAAGCGCTATTGCTATGAAGTTTTTTAACAATGTGATGATGCCAGAACTTCTCGGTAGGGCATCCAATCCCGGGATCCCAAAATGTCGGTATCTCGGGATCCCTAATTTTTTTATCCGGTATTTCAATCCCGGTATTTTTCCCCAATACCGGAATTTTCGATATTTTTGGGATTGCTTTTGTGTGCACTGCGTCGCAGTTCGCAGAGTCTGCGAGTCGCCTTACCCGGCCTGGCCGGCGCCAGACATGGAGCAACATGTTGATAGATAATAATTAGTATGGTTCAGGGTAGTAGCAGTTAGCAGATGTGTCCATAAACGGCGTAAACTGTGTTCAGTTGTGTTGTCACTGTTGCTTGCATATTTACCTATTATACACCTACAAGCCTATGATATATATGGATAATACTAGAAATACCGGTTCTGAAAACAGGAAATCCCGGTATTGAACACCGGAAATCCCGGTATTGAATACTGGAAATACCGGTACTGAAAACAGGGAATCCCGGTTTGAACACCGGCAATCCTGGTATTGAATACCAGGATCCAGATAGAATTACTTCAATACCGAAATCCCGGGATTGAAAATTCAGTTGGGTATTGGATGCCCTACTTCTCGGTAAATATTTCACAAATAAAGCAGTTAAAGATGCTGCAGCTAATACTGATTGGAGTGTCTTCAAAGAGTCGTTAAATGTTAATAATGGTACAAATTTAATGTTTTGTAATAAAAGTAGTAGTACGGAAACAAGGACCACTGCTCTCGTAGCCACGCAAACTACAGATAACAGTATATATTGTTTGTGTAAGGGTCCTGATAATGGAACGCCTATGATTGCTTGCTGTAATTTGCACTGTTCCGTGGAATGGTTTTATCTGATTTTTATTGGCTTAACATCTGTACCTAATACTGAATGGCATTGCCCTTTATGTAGTATAAGTGAAAGTAATAGTATTTTGTATTATATTGGTATTGGAATATAAAATAAAAGCAAATAAATATTTGATCGATTTATTTATTATCACTTTAATTGCAGTACTGTAAAATAAGTAAATACAAACATCATGTTTTTAAAAGCACGACCGCTGAGATATGTGAAAAACGCAGGTCTATTTTTAAATAAGTAACCGAATGCGCCAAGTAGCTGCTATAGAACACTGCAGTTTAAATTGAAACTAAATGAATTAATAACAGATTCATCCATTTTCAAGTATTCTATAATGTATATTGGTTATTTATATTTATACAGTACAGTAAACATTGCGCTTCCATACTTTGACCAAAATTATTTAAAAAGATATTTTTGTCAACTACACGGAAAAATTGCATGTTTAACACATTGGAAAATTCCATGCTCACGTAAAACTTTTACATTTGCTGGAAAACTCTCACTTTTCTTAACTTGTAGAGCAATCTACTAATAATTCACTAGCGATTTAAGAAGAAAATTAACTCGCTAGCATATAAACATTATAAACAGTTACTTATGGTTGCTATTATAAAGATAATAATACTAATGCCAGTTTAAAATGCCAAAGAAATAATAATTAATCGAGTTATTTAACAATATCAGTAACGGCGTAACTGGAGACTTGAGTTACCGCATTTATATTTTTATGGCGCCCAACGGCTTAAACCTGAAAAGAAACACAGATTGCAGGCAGCTGAAAATTATTTCGGTGGAGCAAATAATTCTCACATATAATCTCATAAGTCACAAGAGCATTAATTCTTTCCGGATTTTTTTTTGACTGCGTTCCAACAACGTCATATTAATTAAGACACCTTCCAGGGGCAAGCGTTTCCTTTACAGAGACTTTCCATTTGAAAATATATTTTTTTGGAACTTTTCCTTACTGCCAATCTCTAGCGTGCTTTTAAAACTTTCTTTAGTGCAACAAAAGTTATTAATTCGTCCTACATTTTAAATGCGGCATATGCCGCGGGATTTAAGTAGTAGTTAAATAAAGAGAGAAAATTGTTACGTCACAGCAAAAGAGTAATGTGTAGACCTTAGTATTTTACACTGACTGGGGCTACTTCTTCCTTCATGTAAGGAATTCCTAGATCTTCATGGATGACGTGGTTATTTACTCGTATATACCATGGTGCTCTGCATATTGCTCTCAATGTTTTGGATCGGAATCGTTGCAACTTTAGGATATTATGTTACTTGTAGTTCCCCATAGTTGGATACCATAGCTCCATGTTGGTTTTAAAATTATCTTGTAAAGTAACAGCTTGTTTCCCATAGATAAATTCGAATTTATATTCATTAACCAAAATATTTTTCGATACTGTAGTCCAAGCTGGATTCTTTTACTCCAGATGTGTTTGGTCTACGATAGTTTTTTATCAATATGGAATCCCAGGTACGTGATTTCATCTTTTTGGGAAATTTCAGTATTGCAAAGTTTCACTGTTGGACATGTCCCTTTTCGGAGTGACATGTGCTGATTTTGACTTATTTGGTTTAATGCGCCATCGTCTAAGTCAAGTTTAAATTTTGTTAAAGTGGGATTGAAGTTAATTAAAAACTAGGTTGGGTTTTTATGGGACGCTATAATCACAGTGTCACCTGCAAAGGTATCTGTTTCTGTATCTGATGTTGTTGGCATGTCAGCTGTATGCAGAATATGCAGCAATGGCTCAAGGACACTGCCCTGCGGTACGCCAGATTGTATGTCTACTAGAGCAGTGTTACTCAAACTGGTGGTCCGCGGACCGGTGCCGGTCCGTGAGCAAGATATTGCCGGTCTGCGAAGTCGATTGTTGATTTCGATAATCGACTCGATTGTTATTTCACGTGGCGCTGTCATCAGTTGAACCACGGATAGATAAATTGACATTTATCACATTAATGCGTTGTAGGAAGCTATTTGAACTGTTAAAATATGTAAATTGCGTAACGTTCTAATCTAGTAAATAGGCGGTAAACTTGACAACAAATACATGAATGACTTGTGAACGGAATTAATATTAAATTATTAGAGGCACTGACTCAATTAAACAGCAATAAAAGGCGGTAATCCACTAAACATGGTACCAATGCGACACATAATTCATCTGCCACTACTTAAAGTTGAACAGGATTATGTAATTTGACGGTAATGAACTAAACTGGCAGGTAAACAACTATAAAAAATTTAGCAAGTGCAATGGTGCAAAAAATACATGTTACAATGACCGCAACGTTACTCAAACTGTCTGGCACTTCGGCAAACATTCGGTACACTTAAAATTCGGTACTGTAAAGCTACTACAATAAAAATGGTACCTTTAAGAAACTTGGCTTAGCTGCAATCGACGTCCTACGTTGCTGCAACCGGCTGCCGCTCCAGATCACTGTTCTAACGTCTGGCGAAACTGCATCAAAACAACGGTAAATGGCCGACGGGGCGGAACCTGAGATAATCCCCCTAACAAGAGCAAAATCAAAGCTCGCATGGAAATTGTCAGAACGAAAAGTGGGAGCTTTGCGAAACATGGCAAGCCCATGCTGGGTTTTCACGGAGAGTCCGCTAAACGACGTTTTAGGGATTGCCGCCCCATGATAACTAAAACCTCAATGCTCACATCGATGAACAACAACGTTAAGTTCTCCCAACAGCCACCAGTACCACCTGTAGTTCAATGAGTCCATGAAATGCGAAATGCACAACACTTGCGGCGGATCGGCGGGAGTTCAAATAGCGGAACACAACACACACCAAAGGAACAAACCGTTAGCCGTTAATATAGCAAATAAGCAAACGTAAAGCCGCGCCTCCGTCACCCGAAGGGTGCGTGGCGGGACGACAACTTTCAAATCACTTGTTGCTTTCGTCAGGCCAGATCAGTTCTGTCTAGAAAACCCGCGAAGAGCTTCACAAGCGATAAATAGTGGGGTCTAACATTCGTACTCTCTCTCTCTCTAACACACGGCAACTGTTTTTATTCTGGCTCAAAACGTAGGCGCTTATTCAACAGATTCACGGATGGGGGCGGGACGATAAGAAACACATGCGTGGCAGGCAGGCAGACTGGATCGATAACACAGATGTGTGCCGCTAGAAAACAATGCATGCACAAAATTTGAGATACTTATATGCAGGCGAAATCGTAATTCGGAATCGAGAAAATAATGCTAAATTAGCAGTACGTTCATACAAATTACAAATGTCCTTGCATATTTTAAAGTTTATAAATAACTTTCTTATATTTCGTTACTGGTTCATTTGTTAATAAATGTAGAGGTCCGTCATACATTAGTAAAAATAATACCGGTCCGCCACATTAAATAGTTTGAGAAGCACTGTACTAGAGAAGAGTAGGTTTTTTTGTGCTTCACTACAAATTTCCTGTTCCTCAAGTATGATATTAGTAGTTTACAGTATGGGTGGGGTAAATTTGATTTGATTTTGTAAATCAGACCATCATGCCAGACTTTATCAGGCCTTCGATAAAGTCTGGCATGATGGTCTGATGTCGTTGAAGGCTGCTGTGCAGTATCTTTTGTTTTAAAATTTTTCTTTTATTAGTCTGACTATACTGTGAGTTTGTTCTATGGTAGCATGATGGTGCTGAAAGCCAAATTGGTAGTTCGGTATAAGCTTCATCTTTTCAATAATTGGAGTTAAACGGTCTAGAAAGAGCTTCTCGAACAGTTTGATAGTGTAGGGAGAAGACTAATTGGACGGTATGAAGCATCATCGAAGGGATCTTTCCCAGGCTTTGGGATTAGTACAACTGTCGCTACTTTTCATTGGTTTGGATAATATCCAGACTTTAGTATAGCGTTAAAGATGTATTGAATTATCTTACAAGCTATAGGCGGCAATTCTTTTAAAATTCTTTTTCCTTCTTTGCTAATTCACTCGATAAGGTTTAGAAACTTGGTCTAGGTGCTCAGAGAAACACTTGAACTTTTTAGTGGTCGTTTCTAGCCCATTAGCCATTACTTTCCTTGTTACTTTGGGCGTTGTTTATTCTTTTACTGATCTTCCATAGCGAATAGTCGGTAGCTTTGGATGGGGATAACTTTTCAAGAAATTCTTTGGTGCAGCGGTTTTTTATTTGTTTTAAAAGTTCTTTTATTTGGCTGGTTGCGTTATTAATATTTCTCTTGTCTTCAGGTGCCCTAGCAACTTGCCAACGTTCCCTTAGTTTTCCTTTTACTGAGATTTTTGCTTTCATGTAATGAGCACAGTGGCCGGACTTGGCATTACCTGACATCTCCGGTGTAGCTTTCCACGCGGCTTTCTGAATTACCGTTGTGAAGTGTTCAGTTGCGGCTTCAATGTCCTCATTCGTATTCAATGGTACATGTACCATGACTTGTTAAATAAGTCACTAATATTGATTACAAATATATCCCAATTTGTATTTTTGTTTGTTAATGTGGATGGTTTAGTTCTGAGACAAACCTGGGAGTGTAGGCTAGCCAAGACAAGGGTGTGGTCAGAAGATAAATCAAAATTTGAAGTAGTGACAAAATAGTTTTGTGAAATTCCTTTCGTTAAATAAGAGTCCAGTAGATCAGGGATCTTGTTAAGATTGGTGGGCCAATACGTCGGTTTGCACGTTGAGAAGTACCTCAGTTTCTTGGCTGCTTGAAATAAATGTCTTCCTCTTCGAGCTGTCAGCCTAGAACCACATGAAGTATGCTGTAGTCGCCACCTACAATGAAGCGATTGCCAAGTGTTGTAAGATTGCTTTATATTGTTCTTTGCTAATAGTTTCACTTAGAGAGCAGTCCACGCCGAAAGTACTAGTTTTCCTTTGCGGTCTTGTATTTCAAGCGTCTTGGTTACTATGTGTTTTAGACTAGTTTGGTTAATTCAACGTGTTTAATGTTATTTTTAATAATGATAACTGTTCCTCCCCTGGCTTTATCTTGAGGGTGTGATAAATGTTGATATAACTCTGTCAGTCATATGAGTTCCTAAAATTAGAAGTACATCCAGACCATGGAGAGTAATAAACCTTTTTAATTCGAGAGCAAGTTTGACAAGGTGATTAGCATTCCAAGTACGTTTTAATAATCAGAGAGATCAGAGGGTCTAGCATCTTATCCATTTTTTTCATCATTTTGGTTAGCATTATTTCAAGAGTATTATTTGATTGACTACTTGGGGCGAAAAGCTGTGATGATTGGGTGTGATTGGTGTTCTGATTTGTTTGGTAATTTCCCGTAACTTTCTGTAAATAAGATGTCTCTGGGATACGTAGCTGGCTATTTACTATTTTATTTGGATGGGATGATATTATTTGACGTCCGTATACAGGAGCGAAGGTTTTTTTGTAGCTGTTTGTATGTACTCAGCCTTTGTAATTTGCGGGGTGGTTTTCCCCGCAATTTACTCATTTCACTTCATCAATTTTGTGTTTCCGGGGACACTGTTGTATCTCATGGTTTCCGGGACATTTCACATACCTCGGGTTCTGATAGCAATATGTTCTCATGTGGCCATAACGTTGGCATTTTTGGCACTGTGGGATTATGCGCTTGGGGTGCGGAAGTTCGAATTTGACAATGCAATTTAGCAGGCTACTCACGTATCTTTATTATTGTGATTTGGAGCTAGTTCGACATTAATTAACGGAACATTTTTCTTTTTGTCAGTACGTTGGCGGATATTTGAGACATTTATAACCTAATGTCCCAAGTTTTCAATAGCCTCTTTAAGTTCCTGGAGTTCAGTCGAAGGATGAATGTTACGTATTACCACACGAAAAGATCGGTTTTGCTTGTATTGGTATGTGTGAAAGTTAGTGCCTTTAACGTATAGTGCCTTGATTATTGCTGTGTAATATTCAGAAAAATTGAGCTGAATTTTTACTTGGTCATAAGGTCAAGCTCAAGGTCATTGCGAGCGGTCGAACCTTAGACGATCGCGGCGGAACGAAGAAAGTGTGTCATTACTGGGACAATGGAGTGAAATCTAAGTATAAAACATGTGACGAGTGTGGAGTTTACTACCACAATAGTTGTTCAGAAAGAGCAGGAGTCAAAGGTCTTCCTGGGAAATACGTATGCTGTGCGGAAAGTGAGGTTATGGAAGAATTAGAGAACAGTATTGAGGAAAACAAGGACGGAAAAGTGTGTGAAGGTGACGCTTTTTGGAGAGAAAATCTGATATTAAGAAAGCCGGTGAAGGAAATGCAAGAAAAAAACAAGCTTCTCATCGAAAGAGTCAAAGACCTTGAGGAAAATTGAGTGTGACGGGAGTGCGTGAAGGGACTTACGTCAATGTGTTGAGAGGAGGACGCGTAAACATCGAGAAAAGGGACCCAGTTCGTAATGTACCGGCGATAATTGTCAAGCCGAAACAGCACGCAGAAGAAGAAAAAACGAGACAGCAAACTTCGTAAGTCGGTGAAGCTGGCGGAACTGGGAATATCCGTGAAAAAAATAATGAACGGTAAGAACGGTTCGGTAGTAGTGAGTTGAAATTTCACACCGGAGAACTAGCGTCGGAGTTCGTGCATGTGACAGCATTGGCTTACGTATATATAACGATCTCCCGATTGAAATAAAAATGATTCGGAATAGAGGCTGTTTTGGTTATGTTGTGAAAAACTTTCTTTCTATCGAGCAATACTAACAAACGTTACGTTCAAGGAAAACCATTTTGACTGGAATCCTTGTGACCCTGTCACTACGATATTAATTATTATTCTTTTCTTGCGTTAAAGCGTAGTTAACATTACCTCTCTAGTGGAGACATTTTCTTTGTTGAAGATGGCGAACCCAAGATTAATCACTTTAAGATGAGAAATTAATGCCCGCATTAATTTTTCAACTAGTTAATTTTAATGTTACCTTATGCTTTTGTAAAATGGGCTCCAACAGAATTTTAAGCTTTTCTTCTTTAATTATCCGTCCCATAACTATTGCTATTTTCGACTTTGTCACTTATAATTTGTATGTTGATTATAACACATGCTTCTCTTAAGGTTTGAATTTGAGACATTAATAAAGCTTTCGTATTACGTATTACGTACTAATTATAAAATCCTCTTTACATAGTAATCTTTATTGCAAATAACAACTAGTTTCAAGATCAAGTTATAATTTTATCAACTTATGAATAAAGCAAATAACGGGTAGGTGTAGTTTCATACCCTATCGGCTTACACAAACTTGCAGGGTAGTGGTAGTTTGGAAAGTTTTGGATAGTTTGATTATTATGCATAACAGTATCCAGTGCAAAAATGTGAAGTCTAAGAACTTCAAAGCTACATGTTATCCATCATAATTAACTATTCCGTGCATGCCTAAGTACGCCGTCAGAAACATTTTATGCCCAACTTTTCAATTAATTTTATTAAGCCCAGTAAATGAATCTTTGTTAAAAATATATCTGGGATTTTCTACTTAGCCGGGCTTATTGTGTATTACATTTCGGAATATTACATTTATACAGTTTCAAAAATAGAATTTCACCACAGGTTAAATTCCTTTGAAATTAGAATTTTTTCTTATAGAGTACTAATAATCAAGATGTTAGGTTTTTAGCAAAACGTTTTCAGTGACTATGTACTAATAGGGGTAGAAAATATAGCTACGAGGCTTATACTTTACAAAACTACAATTTGCGGCTCCTTTGCTGCCCAATGCTCCCTTGATACGTAAATAACTGAATTAAATTGGCTAAATAAACATTTTAATTATGTTGGAAAAGTATTTAAATAACTATTGAAGTTAGGGTAGCGGTAGCGGTAGCGGACCACTCTCTGTGGTGTTGATAGGGATACGTTTACTTCAAGGATGCGACCATGCTCACGCAGCTTTGAATTTCTCTCCCACTGCCTAACCTCAGGAGATATCCATCCCTCAACGTACAGCCTACCCAAAACCCCAATTTATCCCTCCTATATCTTAATCATGGTTCAGGGCAGCCAGCTGAGTTATTACTGAGTTAATGCTGGTGAAGGCGGATATCTAATTAACATTCAACTGGCTGTAATATTGCGATGGATAAAGCAATGGGATACTACTCCATTACATATCCCAAGTACTATTGTGGCAATAAATGATGATGGTAGTATCATTACTGAACATGAACATGAAGCCAAGATCCCATGGTGGAGGATTCTCACAATTAGACCGTAGGCACTCCCAGGCTGACTTGCAGCGAAATCTCTACAATTCAAAAAAGATAACAGTTCCTCAATAACAAAAGATCGCATGATTGAATGTACAAAGCATGTATGAAAGTGGCAAAGCACATAGCATCGTGAAAGAGATAAACAGATCCAAAACAGATATAATGGGAATCAGCGAAACTCACTAGCCCAACTCTGGACAATGCAAGATACTCGACAATACAGTATACCACTCTGGAAACAACACTTCGTAACACAGAAATGGCAATGCAATGCAATGCAATAATAGTTGCACTACATATCAAACTGACAGTTAATTTCTTCATCCCCCCCCCCCTTTTTCTGGCAGAATGATGCTTTTGCAATTACAAGCAACCCCAGTGAATCTCAACGCAATGCAGATATAGGCACCAACTGCTGATAAAGACGAGACAACCATCAAGGAATTTTATGAACAACTGGAAAAGTTGATTGAGATGACAGAAAAGCGTGACATTACACGTATAATGGATGGCTTCAATGCCAATCTTTAAAGGCAAAGGGGATAATGACGTAGAACGTTTCTGTCTTGGAGAAAGAAACGACAGAGGCGACCGCTTCATCCGCTTCTGTGAAGAACATGATATGCTGCTGAGTAACACACTTTTCAAGCGTGCTAATCGCAGAATCTACGCTTGGAAGTCTCCAGCTGATTCGCCCTGTACCCATAAAATTTAAAAACAGAATAAAATCAGCAAAAACATATCCAGGCGCCGATGATCCGTCACACCATAATGCAATCGTGTACAAACTTGTCGTAAGACTGAAACGTTGAGAAAAAAAATATGCAATAACACAATAGACACAAAGAAGCTGTCTAACCCCAACGTTAAACATCAAGTACAAGAATACCTAAATAGTGAAATAAAAGACATCAATGAAGACACAATAGATTTTTTTTTTCATTCATTCATAATCTATAGCCTCTTTTACCTTTCGGTGTAGATAAAAATGGAACAAGATAAAAGATACAATTCAAACAACATGGGCAACTTTCTTAAAATGGAACAAAATGAAGAACAAAGAATGGATAACCCAGGAGATACTCAACATTAAGGAAGGGAGACGTAAACATAAGAATAGAAACGGAACAAAATACCGGCAAATAAATAAAATAATTGAGACCGAAGGACAAACGTAATAGCCCATATGCGAGCATAACTGATGCCAATCGAAATCTTATCTGGAAACCAAATTTGGAAACATGGAAAATATACGTCGAACAACTATTTGTCGACACAGCTGAGGAAGCAGCTACAGGACCTTCTATCTTCAAACCAGAAGTCGAGAATGCCATCTTGTCTCTTAAAAATAACACTGCACTAGGCCCTGATAACATGCACAGTGAAATATTGAAGAACCTATGTAAAATGGGAAATCAGCTTCATGATACGCTCACTGCTCTGTTTAACAGTCTGTATAACAGTGGAGAAATTCCCGCGAACTGTTTGCAGTCAACTTTTGTTGCTACATCGAAAAAACTAACACAAAGCTATGTGATCAACATCGCCTTATTAATCTGATCAATCACATTACTAAGATTTTAACTAAGATCATTCATAGAAGAATCTATAATAAACGTGAATAAAATATCAGTGAAACCCAGTTTGGTTTTGGTAACGCCCTTGGCACCAGAGATGTATATCTGTGCTTTTTTTATTTTTCCAATGCATTCGATAACGTTAAGCATGAACAACTATTAGGAATTCTTCAAGAAACTGGCATAGGACATTTGTACTATGGCGACTCTTGACTAGGGACAGTCTGCAAATGTGAAACTAGTCAACTTACTGAAAACATAGAGATCAAGAAGGGCGTGCGATAGGGCTGTGTCTTATTTCCTCTCCTCTTCGACATCTACTCTGAGGAAATATTCAGGAGAGCATTGGAGGATGCCACTCGGTACGTAAAATTAATATCACGCTCTACTTTTCTTCGTAATTTCGTATACGTGAAGTTTTCTATCGAATGGTCTATTTTGGCATTCGCTATAATTACATTGTGCGTTTTCATAACCAGAGTATAATTTTGGCAGGTTAAAATCTCCAAACAATAAGAGTTTATACTCCATGTGCATTTAATAATAATAATAATAATAATAATACCACATTTATTTACAGAATATAGATACATATGATACAAAAACAAAATGTAGATATAAATTTGTAAATAGGACATAGTTCAGTTACAAGTAAAAAAAGAACAAGCTAACTGATCTACCACTATGCCCATCCCTGGATGTCTATATACACGGACAAGTGTAAAAGTGTACAAAATACATAATTAGGAATTAAATGATCAATATAGGTAAACAAAATATATTGCAAGAGAAAGAGGAGCACCTCATTGGCTTAGAGCGAGTTTACTTTTAAAATGACGTTTAAATTTGGCTAGTGGTGCGTCTATCAAATTATTGGGAATTATGTAATTATAGTAATAAACTATATTGTAAGAAAATGACCTCTTAAAGAAAGACGTTTTGTGGTAAGGAATAGTCAAATCATGCTTCGATCGAATATTAATATGATGTTCGTTTCTATAGGATAGTTTATCAAATAGGTAAGGAGGTACTTTGTTGTTAATAATTTTGAAATAAACGATCGCCGGATGGAATATGCGCCTATTGGACATGTTAAGTCATTTTGCTTCATTTATTTTTTGCGAAACGTGATGCTGCTTACGCAAACCAAGGTCTGCGATTACAAGAAATTTGTGTTCGTTGGATACTCAAACGTGTAAGAGCGGTGATACATGAGTCATACAGGGAATCGCAGAAATTAAAATGAGATAAGACCAATGTATCACACAATAAAATTTTCATGTCCCTTGTTATGCAGTACCTGTTTGCGTATAGCAGTTTTAGATTATAATACGCTTTTTGAATGCAACGAGATACATGGTAATCAAGGCGGAGATCATTATCAACATAGACTCCTAGATTTTTGCAAACAACTTTATATGTACAGAGAAAATTCATGGACTGCGAACACGAGTAAATCAAGGCGAATTTACGATTGCCTAAAAGGACACCAAGACCAGTGGACAGTCGATCGAGGGTATTCTGATATTAATTATATTAAGCCAAGGGTGGTTTGCGTTAATTGTTTAAGTAATTGTTCAACGCAGATGTCGTATCCACGCATAGTGTAGGTACTTTTTGTAACTGAATAATTATATCACAGTTAAGTTGTATGAGATACTATGCTATTCCGTGATTAAATTCAGGTCATAAATTCAGATTTGAAGAAAAAGACTTTTAGAGATTAACAGTAAAGTAAAATCAGGTAGTTTACAAAATACAAGGCATTCGGAAGAAATAAACAATTTATTCTCTACAAACTAAATAATAGTAAAAAAGATGCAAATCGAAGTAAAACTATTTGTATTTCACAAACAAAAATCAAGTTTTTAAATGATTTCGTGTTCGAAGAGCCCGTTTTCGTTCGCTAAATAATAACCAAAGAGTTCATAGAAACTTCTTCTCATATTGACCAACATACTAGGACTAATCCTTTGAAACAACTCTTCAATTTTTAAACGCAATTTCCCCAAATTGCTAGTAGATAATGTTATCCGGAAAACCATATATTTTTTATTCTATGTAGTCCCATAAGTAGAAATCATTGGAAGAGAGATCTGGAGATTTAGCTGGCCACAAACTGGTTCCTCGTCCAGTCAACAGCCTATTTGGTAATGTATTGTTCAGAGCTTCTTGAACTGCAACAGTGTTGTGAGTGTGGCAGCCATGCTGCTGCAACCAAAGTTCATTAAATCTCTCATTCGTTATACGTCCAATTCCTGGAATCATTTGCTGCTGTAGTAGTTCAAGGTATTTAGGTCTGGTTAGGGTTCCATCCATAAAAAATAGACCGATCATGTTCTTTCCCGGCATCCCTACCCAAACATTTAAGTTGTGGGGGTACTGAATCCGGAATTCAAAATACCTATGCGGGTTTTCTCGTGGCCGACTTTCCGGAGGAAGTGTTCGCTATTTCTGTCACAGTTTCACAAAGTTAATTCTAGTAGTGAAAGCGCCTAAAAGTGATTTAAGCAAGAGTCTATGTTGTTAGTGTATAGAGAAAACAAAAGAGGTCCCAATATCGAACCTTGTGGAACCCCCGATAAAACCACTCTGGGGTCAGATATTTTCGACTGATATTTTACCCTTTAAACTTTATTGGCTAGATAATTACTTATTAAATTAATTGATGTGTTACTAAAATCGATGAAATTTAAAATAGACAAAAGAATTTTATGATTAATGGTGTCAAACGCTTTTGAGAAATCTAAAACTACAAGTACCGTGAGTTTGTTGTTATCGGCCGCTCTAATACAGTCATCTGTTACGTCCATTAATGTTGTATTGCAACTATATCCAGCCCGAAAGCCAGATTGAGTTTTAGGAAGAATATCATTGATATTAAGGTGGTCGCGAATTTGCTTTTCTATAATTTTTTCAAAAACCTTGGATAATGTACACAAGATACTTATCGGTCGAAGATGTTTCAGCTCAGTAGGAGGATTAATTTTGGGTAACGGAGTAACAAGGGCAATTTTCCATACGTCTGGATAGACGCTCTCAGTTATGCAAAAATTTAATATATGAGTAAAATAAGGTAATAGATACGGACAGCACAAACGTAAAAGCTGAATGTTAATATGGTCCCATCCAGAACATCGTGTCTTAATAGAGAAAATAAGATTTTGAACTTCCAACTCAGTTGTCTTATGAAATTGTAGGAGATTACAAAATTCATTTTTTTATGGGTACCGTAGTAATTAATTAATTCACTGTTTGTAAAATGGGTAGCATTAGAAGAATTTTGAAAAAAGTCATTAATTAAATTTAAGTTTTGCATATTAAAGGGCAATTCTTGAGTATTGTGTTTACTAGTAATATTCAACTTACGAAATTCATTCCAAATAGACTTAGGACTATTATTGTTAGTACATTTTGATTGCAAATACGCTTTCTTTTCTCTAGAAACTGTGGCGGTAACAAGATTTCTTAGAGATTTATAATAATCCCAGTGTATCGGATTTCTTGTTTTTTTTAAATTTACATAGAGCTCGATCTCTTAAACGCATCATAAATTTTAAATTGTCGGTTAGCCAGGGTTTGCTGACCTTAAAAGATCTAGATTCTTTGATGGGAGCATGCAGGTCAAAAACATTGCATATGTTATCATTTAGAACATTTATTTTGTCGTTAACATTCTGCATATCAAACATCATGAACCATGAGACAGCGTATAAATCCCGAATAAAAAGATCATGATCAAACATTGAGAAATATCTACAACTAGGAGTAGTAGGTGGAACTGCTTTTACCGAAAGAGATAAAGTGCAGGTTACTTTACAATGATCTGCGATATTACACTCCGAGACATTTTTTTCAAATATTTGTAGATTGTTACTAGAAACGACTATCAAGTCAAGTAAAGTTATTGAACTTTTGGTAATTCTTGTAGGCTCGTCGATTATTTGCACTAGGCCCAACGTGTCCAAGAGAGCATTAAATTTTGTTACAGAGTCATTAATTTTTAATAAATCGAAGTTTAGATCACCCAAACATACGATAGAATCGCAAGTGGGTATTAAGTTAGATATTGTATCTTCAAAGATATTTAAAAAATCAGATGAAGAGAAATTAGGAGGTCGATAAACAGTAACTACCGCAATCTTCTTTTTGTTGACGTTAATGTATACCCAACTTTGTTCAAGATTAGAATTAAAAGTAATAACAGAATAGTTGATATTATTGTCGATATACATACCAACTCCACCACCTTTAGTTTGCCTGTCTTTCCTGATAAAGTTGTAGCCTTCATTTTTTATAAAGCTGGACGGTGCGTTGGCAGATAACCACGTTTCACTTAAACCAAACAAGGTGCACCCGCTCTCAATCACAACATTCCTGAGATCATTAAATTTAGAAATTAACGACCTAACATTTAGATGACATAACTTTATTATCCCCATTGTAGCAAAAAAGAAACAGTTGTAAAAATTATTAACAAATTCTTCAACCTAGATTTAAATTACCTTGGAATAAAATAAAAATTAAATGCAAAAATTTAATTCTGCACAGGCATTGTTGCTCTCGGCAGCAATTACCTAAGAAATTAAAATTAACATCATATACACCCGAAAACAAACAAATATGATAGAACACGAATAAAAAAATCCAAATTAAGAAAGTTTATTGCAAACGGTCCAGATCAGAAATGTTCATTGCAGATACAATTCTGTTGTCTTTTTTAATCTTTACAACACCATCTGCTGACCACACATTTCCAGCACCATATTTTTTAGCTGCAGCTTTAAGAACTAGCAAGCGTTTCTTGGAGAGGTCTTCTCTGATAACCACCTTAGTATTTTTGAAATGCTTCTTATTTCTAAAAATAAGGTGTCGGTATCTGTAGCTAGTGAACTTGAGTATTATGGCATGCGGTTTATCACCCACACGCTGGCCAACCCTGTGACAGGTCAATCCAATCGATGCTGATAGGGATATCAGTTTTTCCTTCACTAAATTGATGACATTTTCCTCCACATTCTCACCTGCAGATTTACTAACGCCAAATATGCGCACCATATATCTAATACTTACTATATTGCTAGCAGCTATGAGTGGGAAACTCACCAAGGAAGTGAGACCGACAACCAACTCTTCAATGTATAATGGTGAGCTGTGTGCAAGCACGGCGGCGTCGTCCGGCCAATGGGGAAGTGGTCAAGTTTAAAATTCGCTTCTAAAGGCGGAGTTCGAATTATCACGCATGCGCACGAGACGCGTTATACTCTAAGTGAGACTATGTCGGCGCCGTAATGTTTTCTGACGTTTCCAGGCCCTACTAGCAATATATGTGTATTATATATTATATGATGCGCACATTATTTCGTCGAGAGTACTGCTGTAGATGGTCCACTTCTCTAATCAATGACTCATTTTCCTGTCGCAGGGTGCTGACACTGGAATCAAAGTTTTTGTTGATGTCAATGATTTTGGATTCCATTTTCATCCACACTGCATCACAAATTTTGCTTAGGAAGTTTTCATCAGCAAGAACCACTGTAATAGTTTCTTTAATAATGCTGTGAATTTCCACCTTTTGCTCGCGAGTGAAGGGCATCTTGAATACAATGTTGTAAACCACGGACACAATTTTTAAATGCGAATTTATTTGCTTGTACGGGAATACTGCCAGAGCAACAACAAGTACGTCTACACTGTCGGAGCGACGAACATCGAAAAACTTTCTATGGAGTTATATAATAACCTGTGGTCTGTCAATGTAGACAAGTTCTTATTATTCACTATGTATTTATGGGTGGAGAAAGTTAAATTTGTTACCTAAAAAATCTGTAAAAGACTTTACCCAGAACTTCCGTCGTCGACATTGTGACAAGAAATAATTTTAAAAATCTAATTAAGTTAGGAATAAAAACATCACTTTTCTAATAAATTAGATAAATTTGTGCCTCCTTTTTGTATTGTAAAACATTTATTTTGTATTATTTGGCTCCCATTTTTGGTAAGAAGAAAACCTGCGCTATGTACAAATTATTACTTGTATTTATTACTAAGTTAAATGAAAAAAAAACAAAAAAATATTTTTCAAGGTGCCCACTCTGTATATATCTGTCTGAAATTTCAAATGTTTTATTCCAAGTTTATATATAATGTGTATACAAAATATTATCTTCCTCCGACAAATAGTTTTTGAGTTATACCGCCAACAGGCAGACAGACTGACGGAATTGAGAGGACCTGTTTTTCGTTTTCTAGGGACCTTGAAACGTGAAGATCTGAAGAAATCTCGGAAGGTGATTTTTGCGTGATTACAACAGGTACTTCCTTCGCCTTTCAGACGAGGGAAGTAAAAAAGTCAGGCTTCGGTTGTGAATTAAAATGCTCGTTATTTAAAGATAAAAAGATTCCCTTCGTCTAGAAAAGAAAAGTCTTATAATTTGCAATTGAGTTTTACTAGAACTTAAATTGTTGGCCTACCCTCACCTGGAATATAAATCGACAGAACGTGTAGGGAACACTAAAGACGTCTTTTGAGCAAAAAATTATTTGGTATAGGTAAATGAATATATCCACACTAGAACGGGTTGGCCAGCCTACGTCTGGCCTTGCCAGTGTAAAGAAACGGTTAACAATAAAAATGCTTGCTTAAGCTGGTAGCCAGCCTACGTCCGGCCCTGCCAGCGTTAACAATACAAATGTTTGCTGTTGACGGTCTCGCCACTTGTGCTTACGATCGGCATGTGCCCGCGCCAGTGCTTATGGTCGGACGGCTGGCAGCATCGGCTCTTATAATATAAGATGCGTAAAGCTAAATTACAATCTATGACATTATCCTTCAGTGGAATGTTCTTTCATATTTTTCTGGACTATTTTTCCTAAGGTGCTGTTTACTGTATCTTTGGGATTTTTTTCCAGAAGAAAACTTACATTTTTTTTAGAAAATAATTCCACTGGTATTCTATTTAATACAATTTCCATCAAAACACTTCTCCTGCGTGTTTCTAAATTATCCACATGTGTACACATTTGTATTGTATTCCAATATTAGGTGTCCAAGCCTCTAGAGAAGGAACGCTTTGTTTCGTAGAAAACTCTTAAAACATATAAATATTAAATTATTATGTTTATAAAATTATAAAACTGGTTGCTGTGAACAACTTTTCGTTTTTAATAGTTTTCCTTTAGTTTTCTTTGAAAAGAATCGTTACCTTAAGAGTTTTTAATTCACATTCACGAACACACTCTATATGTGAATACTTGATTTTTCAAGATTTCAGTTTTTTCTGCCAATATGTTTTCTTCTTCAGAGAAGTTGTTACACTATTCGTCATGGCATGATTCCAAAACTATGTTTCTCATGAAAAGTGTAGTCTTATCCTTTCATTTTTATTGTTGGCTTAGAAGCAGAAGTATTTAAAGATTTAATTTTCTCAAAAGCATATGTATTTATTGGCAAGTCTTGTAATCTCTTGTTATTCCTTTGCAGTCTCGTGTACTCCTTTC
>OW679202.1:125315635-125424492 GCA_940337035.1 Agriotes lineatus | reverse complement strand
GTCATTAAACATTGTGGATGAACAATGTGACTTAGGAATTATCATAACGAATGATCTAAAGTGGTCCAAACACATCACCGTTGTCACAAAAAAGGCTAACAGATTAATATACATGGTGTCTAATTGTTTTAAACATTTATCGAGTGATAATTTTAAGAAAATTTACAAAACATACATCAGACCTAACTTAGAATACTGTGCACCGGTGTGGAACCCTTACTTCATCAAGGATATCGATCTTATTGAACGAGTACAAAGAAGAGCCACGAAGATCCCCGTTGAACTCAGAGGTTTACCCTATGAACATCGGTTATCGTTGCTTAATTTACCAACTTTGCAATCCAGGCGTACCAGGGGCGACCTTATTGAAACTTTCAAAATAGTCAACAACTATTACAACTCTCCGTTAAGAGACATGCTCAATTTCAGTGACTATGATGGTCTGAGAGGTCACAATTTTAAACTGCATTATGACAGATTTTTCAAACTTGTGCGGGAATACTTTTTCACAAATTGCATAGTGAGATTATGGAATAGTTTACCTGTCTGTGTAGTCGAGAGTTCAAGTGTAAATTCATTCAAAAACTCCTTGGACGCCATATGAATAAGTTTTAAATAAGCGTTAAACAAGTTTAAAATATTACAAATGCATTTGCACATTGATGTACAGTCCGTGTTGGATAACTTCAGTCTATACCTATAGTTTAAGATTTACTTAAAATAATTGTTTTTTTTAATAATTGTTTTTTTCTCTTTAAAATTATTTTCTTTTTTCGCTTTTTCATGTTGATTTGTATTTTCTTTTCTTTTGCTTTTGTTAATTGCAGAACTTAGTTGTCTTGTTAAGTTATCATGTATAGAATATTTGTTTTGTTAAATGTACACAACACAGATGAAAGTTGTATCGGCTTAGCCGCCTACTTTCTATTCAATAATAAATAAATATATATATATATACGTAAGCAGTGTGGCACCCAACACAAACAAGCAATGTGGCTCCCACTTGAAGTACTAAGGATAGCAGTGTATATTTTATAAGAATTTACTTGTCATAAGTACTACAAACGTATCAAGACACAAAACTTCCATAATTTTTGTATAAAAACTGAAAGGTATACCATAACATACCTTTCAGTTTTAACTCGCACCCACTAGACTAACGGGTCAACTGGCACCCATTTGTACAATAATTATATAAATTTAGACCAAGTGGCATCTGTACAGTGATGCCATATTTATAGTGCCTTGATACCTTTTGTTATATAATATGTATATATAACCGATATGGAAGTTTATCAACATGTTAAAGTTATTCACTTTCTAATTTTACACATTTAGATGCTACTTAAACCATTTATTGTTTGTATACAGTCTTCCCCGAGTTGGTGCATTTGCTTGGAAAAAGTGTGCAGCATACATTTTCAACTCTTATAATCAACTTTTCCAGTTTTCTTAAAATACGGAATGCTTATGGAGATTTAAGGATAAATCGAAAACCTATTATGTTTAAACTTGGTTTAAACACACATAAATTTTAATAACAAAATTTACGAAACCAGTCAGAAGTTCTAAATGTAATTCTGATTTCATAAACAAACAGTTTTAACCTCCAGTTTTACTTCATAATTTCGCAAGTTTATACTTAATTTATATCTGTTTTAATCTTGAATTAAAACAGGCAAAATTCAGTTCCCAGTTACGAAATCTTAACAAACGAATATTGTTTCGCCAACATTGAGTAAAAATGCAACTCGGCATTTCGCTTAATAAGCGACCTACAAAGCCAAGTTCAACGCTTCAGTCTGCAAACCCATGCGGAAATATAAAAGCTTATCATGCTGAGTTGCGGTCTTCGGACCTTTAAACGCATTCTATTACACTACACTATCATGAACTTTGATATTGTTACTTCGTTAAGCATTTTCGTTTTATATAAATACAAGTTTATTTTTATAATAAAACAATCTGCATTTAATGTTTGATTCATTCACTACCCCTTCTAAGCCATAATATTTATGGGGCATGAGGCTGTATCCCAGGGGTATGTTATTGTCGTCCCTTTGAGTGCCATTGACTACGCTGGCTTAAAGCGTAAATGCAGTCTCATTTACGCGCTTAAAATTAGGGATAGAATCAGCGCAAAGTAACGGAATCCTGAATCAGCCTCTCAGGCAATTCTGTTCATGGTCCTTCGAGCCGGATCTGTCTCCAACTAACGAAAAACACATCCCGAGAAGAAGACAACATCTGCCAACCACCCAGTTCCTAGAAAATGGCCAACAACATGGAGGAATTCAACAACTTAGCTATCGCCCAAGAAGAGCTCGCGCAGAAGATAAAGCAAATATTCTCCAACAGCAAAAAGGACCCTGCCAGCCGAAAAAATGAAGCCTACATCGCCAGTCGCAACAAAACGTTGGACGAACTTTGGAATACTGCAACTAAAAATCATGCAGAAATGGGGCGCTAAGTATTCCAACTCATAATTATTTTAAAACAGGGTATTACGACCAAATTAAAGCCATATACGGCGAAGCAAAAAGTTACTTGCAGAGCTGTTCAAAATCAACAGAAATTTCCAACCCCTCCGTAAGCAAAACTCAAGAGGAAATGGTGGCCAACCCGAGCAAAAGGTTCGTATCCGAAAACTGCAGATTCGGATTCAGAATTTTAAGCAAGCGATGGACGACGCCGAACTAACACAAGAATTAGGGAGGCCCGCCATCACGACAAGGGAATTAAGAGAAAAATGGGATCGTGTAGTCGAGATGGACGAAGAAGTTATGTCAAACGACATGGCTTCAGAACAAATGCACTTCAGTCCTGAATATACTACGTTGGAAGACAGGTATAGAAATTTAATTATTTTATTGCAAGCGCCAACAAGGAACGAGCAAGCAGCAGCCATCTCGCTTCCTCAAGTCAAAATTCCCATATACGAGGGAAATTATGAGGAATGGGCCACTTTCAAGGACCTGTTCACCAAATTAGTAGATGACAACCAGAATATGGACGATGTCATCAAGATGCAATATTTAAAGACGCATGTTAAGGGAGAGCCAAGCCGACTGATCCAGCATCTAGCTGTTACCCAAGCAAACTACAACACCGCCTGGAATCTGCTGCAACAAAGGTATCAAAATAACCGCCTTATTTTAACTAAATTGCTAGATACCATATTCGATCTGCCGGTCCTCTCCAAAGAGTCAACCCAAGGGTTAAAAAGATTGCACGACTCCATCAAGGAATGTGTGGAGGCAATCAAAAATTTAGGCATCTCCACGGACAGTTGGGGTCCGTGGATTAACAGAGCTATCGCTCGAAAATGGGATCCTGAAACCAATAAATTATATGAACAGTCGCTTCAATGTCCAAATGAAGTCCAGGATCACCAAAATTTAATGGCTTTCCTGCAAGTGCGGTTCCAATCCCTAGAATCCATAGATGGAGCTCGAAAGCCCACGCAGGAAAGACCACAGAAGAATTACGCTTCCGCATCCCTAAATTGCAAGCTGTGCCATGGAGATCATTACATCGACAACTGTAGTCAATTCCAGAGGCTACCTACCCATGAAAAACTAGAAGCAGTAAAAACCAATCGATTGTGCTATCGATGCTTGCGGCACGATTCAAATATACCATGTCGTGCCTATTTTAATTGTAGGATCTGTCGCTTCCCGCATCATACACTGCTTCATAAGGCGCAGCCACCATCAAGGCCGCTCCCTGCCCAAAGGATGAGAACGTCAGCTCATGCAGCAGCTATGAAGACTTCCAACGCTCCAGAAAAGAAGCCGAAGTCGGACATCATCACCGCCAATTTAGGCGCACAGGAGAGCCAAGTTCTACTTGCCACAGCAATGGTTCAAGTAAAGGCAGCATCCGGGATGACTCATCTACTACGAGTATTAATAGATCCCGGGTCTCAGGGGTCGTTTATCACGGAAGCATCAGCCGAATTATTGGGGTTACCCAGGACCAAAGTTCAAGCTGAAATCACAGGAATCGGGAACAGCGAGCCAAAAATTGCCAAATGGAAAATCCCAGGTTTGATCACACCTAGATTTTCAAGTAACTTTTCCCTACCTGTCAATTTATTAATACTTCCTAAACTTACCAAAGCCATGCCTTCACCCCCCATCCCAAACATAAATATCAATTCCTGGAGCAATATTTTCATCGCCGATCCAACCTTCAACCAACCTGGCCCCATAGACATAATTCTAGGCGCCGAAGAATATTCAAAAATAATTCTAGAAGGAATTACTAAAACAAAGGATGGCATCTTAGGACAAAATACCGAGCTGGGCTGGATTTTATCTGGAACCATTGGAAGACAACACAACGACAGCATTAAAGTCAACACCATGGTTGCCAAAATCGAAGATGAGCAGTTACAAAAATTGTGGAACATAGAAGAAGTTCCCACTCAACGCAAAATTTCTCCAGACGACCAGGTATGTGAGAATAAATTCACAGACACAGTGCAACGAGACCAGGATGGAAGATACATAGTCAAGATTCCATTTAAGCAAACTTCAGTGAGCATGGGAAAGTCCAAACCCTCGGCATTGGCAAGATTACTACATCTGGAAAAGAAGCTGAGACAAGACCAAGATCTAGAAATCCAATACAAGAAATTCATGCAAGAATATCTGGATCTAGGACATATGGAAAGAGTAGAAAAGAAACAGGAAAACAATGGCAAGTATTACATCCCACACCACGGCGTAATTCGAGAAGCAGGTTCATCAACGAAGCTCCGTGTCGTCTTCGATGCTTCGAACAAAGCATCTTATGGAAAATCCTTAAACGAAGTCATGTATGCTGGACCGAAACTTCAGCAAGAGCTGGTCGACATTCTACTCCGATGGAGGACTCACAAGGTCGTCTTCTCTGCGGACATTGAGAAATGTACCGACAAATCAAGATGGACAGCCAAGACCAGGAGTATCAACGAATCTTATGGAGATTCGATCAATCACAGCCAATCAGGGAATACAGGTTATGCACCGTCACTTATGGAACCGCATCAGCTCCCTATCTGGCCATCCGAACCTTGCACCAATTAGCAGAGGACGAAATATCTTCCTTTCCATTAGTAGCGGAAGTTGTGAAGAGAGATTTCTATGTGGACGATGTACTCTCCGGAGCCGACACTTTAGAAGAAGCAATCAAGCAGCAAGGTCAGTTAATTTCCTTATTAAAACGTGGAGGTTTTACCCTACACAAATGGTGCAGTAATAAATTAGCCATCATACAAGAACTACCCGAAGAATTGAAGGAGCAAACCTACCTCGAAATAAGTGAGGACGGCGTAAAGAAGTCATTGGGAGTTCATTGGTCTCCATATGAAGACGTGTTTTGCTTCAAGGTGGATGTGAAGCAAAAGGGATCCACAAAACGCACCATATTATCCGAAGTCGCTAAAATTTTCGACCCTTTGGGTTGGTTAGCACCCATCATCATCACTGCTAAACTACTCATCCAAGAGCTATGGCTCGAAAATGTCAAGTGGGACGACCCAGTTTCAGAAAGTATCCAAGGCAAATGGGAAACATTTAAATCTCAACTCAAATCAGTAGAAGAAATTACTTTACCAAGGTGGCTTTTTACCAAAAAGGAAGCCAAATGGAACTACATGGATTCTGTAACGCCTCCGAAAGAGCTATTGGAGCCGTGGTCTACACCAGAGTCATCACGTCATCAGGCCAATCCAAGGTATCATTATTAATAGCCAAATCCAAGGTGGTACCAGCTCGAGCAAAGGCAACCCTACCCAGACTAGAACTCTGCGCAGCAGTACTACTTTCTAATCTATTACAACGGGTAATCACGGCACTGGACATTCCTAAGGTATCTATCTTCGCCTGGACCGATTCCATGGTCACACTAGGATGGATAAAGGGAGATCCAATAAGATGTAAGACATTCGTCGCAAACCGCGTAACCGAAATCAACCACCTGATTCCGGCCCAACATTGGAACCACGTCAAGTCAGAAGAAAATCCTGCAGACATCATCTCCAGAGGTACTAGTCCAGGGAAATTAAAGGAACATACACTATGGTGGGCTGGACCAAGCTGGTTAATTAACAAAGAGTTATGGCCGTGTCAACCAGATACCGCCACAACCAATGAAGAAGCAAAGGGTTACACTGTGCATCAAGCTACAGTTCATCAAGACGAGAACGAGATTATTCATCGCTTCTCGTCTCTGACAAGAATGATACGAGTCGTGTCCTACTGCCGAAGATTCATCAACAAGTGTAGGCGTCTTCCCATTCAACCAGGATGTCTATCAGTTAAAGAAATGGAAGACACCATCCTCACACTCATCAAGGTCGTCCAAGGAAGTGATCCTATTTTGAAGGCAACAGGATCTCAAATCCAAAAGAGAAAATGTGTGGACTCCAACAACAAACTCGCAAATCTCAATCCATTCATCGATCAACATGGAATCATACGTGTTGGAGGAAGACTAGAAAATTCAAACTTATCCTACCACGAAAAACACCCAATTATCCTTCCTTATTCCAATCATATTTCCAAATTAATAATCCATGAGGCACATTTACGCACCTTACACGGTGGCACTCAACTCACACTGTCCTATGTCCGAAGAAAATATTGGATCATCAACGCAAAGAAAGCCGTCAGCTCCAGCATCAAGAAATGCTTTCGATGCATCCGATTCAAGGCAGAGGCAGCTCAGCAATTAATGGGGAATCTTCCATCAACCAGAGTCAATTTAACCCCGCCATTCTTCCATTCAGGAGTGGACTATGCCGGTCCAATACAAATCCAAACATCCAAAGGAAGAGGGCATTCTTCATCCAAGGGGTACATTGCTGTTTTTGTCTGTCTATCAACCAAGGCAATACACTTAGAAGCCGTCAGCGACATGACAACTAATAGCTTCCTAGCAGTCTTCAGGAGGTTTATCGCCCGAAGAGGACGCTGTGCACATCTTTATAGCGACAACGGAACGAATTTCGTTGGAGCAAGAAAGGTCTTGGACAAAGAAATCCGTCAAGCAATGGAAGGCCCAGTTATCCAAGAAAATGTATCCACCATTGGTACCCAATGGCACTTCATCCTCCCAGTAGCCCCACACTTCGGAGGAATATGGGAAGCAGGAGTAAAATCAATGAAGCATCATCTGAAGAGAACCATTGGCAACGCTACTCTAACATTCAAAGAATTAACAACTCTGCTTTGCCAAATCGAAGCCTGCTTAAACTCACGTCCTCTGTGCCCACAAGGCAACAATATTGAAGACACCACTGCATTGACACCAGGCCATTTCCTGATAGGAAGAGAGATAATCTCACCACCGGACCCAATCAGCACACCAATATCAACAAATTTGTCAAATCGCTGGAGATTGATCCAAAAAATCAAGCAAAATTTTTGGAAATCATGGAGCTCGGACTACCTTCATGGATTACAGCAAAGAAACAAATGGAAGAAACCGGTGGAGAATATAAAAGTTGGTGACCTAGTGTTAATCAAAGAAGAAAACATTAATCCTAGTAAATGGCCCTTAGCGAGAGTTACCGACATTCATCCTGCAACCGATGGATCCGTACGAGTAGTAACCATCCAGAAGTCAGGAGGACATCAATTAAAACGTTCCATAGGCAGTATCATTCCATTACCAACTAACGAAGAATCGCAGGAACCAGAGCCTGAAGAGAAAATTTCGGCCAACAGCACCCACACACAATCATTCCCAGTACCAAAGAAAACTATCCGGTCCAAATGGAAAATGCTTCTACTCATATTTACTCTCCTTACTACAAATACATTGAGTAAGGCAGAATTCAACATACAAAAACCAGACAGCGGGTATTATGTAGAGCATATTGGACACGGTAAGATTGAATGAGGAACATTCAGAATCGAAATCCAGTTCGAGAGGGAAGATCGAAGAAGACTTCGAAACAGTTACCGACATGGTGGACAAATTCGACGACCTCTGCAACTCTGCGAAAGAACTGTCCGAAGATACGTTATGCAAGACATTGGTGCATCATCTTCTGGAACAAAAAAGGCATATGGAATGGATTAAAACTGGCATGGAAGATATCATAACAAGACGAGAGAAACGAGGAGTGCTTGGGACTGTACTCACGTCAATTTTCGGGGTAAATGACGAGGTCTATCAAGATATTGATAGACTCGACAAAAATCAACAGGAATTAATAAAATGGACAGTCAACAATCCAAATTCTTGCTATCAGCACTTTCAAGATTTAATGAAACCGAAGAACGAATCGATCAGAAACTGGAACATTTTCAAGAGAAGCTGAACCAAGGAATCAGGGCAATCAACAACATGGACAAATGGTATAAGGCAACCGACTCCAACCGATTAAATATCCACATCATCAGTGTCTATCAAGTCGCCACAAATGTTATTAGTGAACTGTGCAATTACCACACAAACATTTTGAACGTTCATTTCCAACAAGGTAATTTTTACGAGTTAATCACACCTGCCCAAATCAAGCAAATCCTCGCAAATGCAACCAGTAAACTCTCGCCAAACTTAGAAATCCCAATCCCAAAGGTCGACATCGGACATGATGACATCTACATCAACGTCCAAGGATACTTCATCATAGTAGAAAAAACCGAATATACCTTAATCAAGGTGACACCAATTCCTCTCCGAATTAACAATGGGTCCTACTGGGTGATCGACGTACCAAAAGGGATCTTCGCTGTGGATTACAACTTACAAATGTACTTTCAAGAGACAGATGAGGAATTCAAAGAAAATCTCCAAATTACTCCAAACACGTATATCTGCAGTCCGACAGTCGTGAAAGGAATTGAAAATAACCCAAATTGCATCATTGATGATATATATCATCGAACGGAAGTTAGTCAATGCAACCTACGAAGACATCAGATCCAGTCCATTATTTGGAAACAACTATACATGGAAAACACCTGGATGTTCGTAGTCAACAAGCCAACCCGAATAGCTATCACTTGTAGTGGCAATAGGGAAGAAGTCACTGTCAACACTACAGGTGTGATTCAGATCTCGTCAGACTGCATCATTCAAACTACAAAGAATACGTTAAACCCCAGGCATAGCAAGAAATTCAAGATCCTAGCAGGATATTCCAAGGCCGTCAGCATCAATTTTACCAACACAATAACACCCAACTCCTTTTCAGAAATTGCAGAGGAGCCAGTACTAAAACAGTCAGATCACTTCGAGGATCTACAAACTTCGCAGTTGGAATTCCAGCAGCACCTAAAGGACATAACTTGGAAAACCATCAGCCACCAGTCCTATCTATCCAGCGGGATCACAGGCAGCCTATTGGGAGGGGCTATTCTAATAGGAGCCTTCTACAACATTCGGAAAAGGATCAACCGAAGGAAGCATCAATCCAAACAACGCCAGTCCGCCGTAGAAGAATATCCTCTAAAAACCCTTAATGTGGAAGAAACGATATAGTTTTTTCTTTTTCTTCAGCCTAAAATTGGCAATATGTTTAAACTTGGTTTAAACACACATACATTTTAATAACAAAATTTACGAAACCAGTCAGAAGTTCTAAATGTAATTCTGATTTCATAAACAAACAGTTTTAACCTCCAGTTTTACTTCATAATTTCGCAAGTTTATACTTAATTTATATCTGTTTTAATCTTGAATTAAAACAGGCAAAATTCAGTTCCCAGTTACGAAATCTTAACAAACGAATATTGTTTCGCCAACATTGAGTAAAAATGCAACTCGGCATTTCGCTTAATAAGCGACCTACAAAGCCAAGTTCAACGCTTCAGTCTGCAAACCCATGCGGAAATATAAAAGCTTATCATGCTGAGTTGCGGTCTTCGGACCTTTAAACGCATTCTATTACACTACACTATTATGAACTTTGATATTGTTACTTCGTTAAGCATTTTCGTTTTATATAAATACAAGTTTATTTTTATAATAAAACAATCTGCATTTAATGTTTGATTCATTCACTACCCCTTCGAAGCCATAATATTTATGGGGCATGAGGCTGTGTCCCAGGGGTATGTTATTGTCGTCCCTTTAAGTGCCATTGACTAAGCTGGCTTAAAGCGTAAATGCAGTCTCATTTACGCGCTTAAAATTAGGGATAGAATCAGCGCAAAGTAACGGAATCCTGAATCAGCCTCTCAGGCAATTCTGTTCATATTATAAACTCTCTAGTTATGACAGTAGTGGATTTGCAACTATAGCATGATTGACATAATTTATTGATATTTTGTTGTACAAAAGAACAATAAAAAATACCCGAGCGAAAATAATAACTAAACTAAATTGTACAGTGCGAATAACATATTAATTCTATTAATTACATACGGGCTTGTTCAAAAGTATGGAAACCTGCCATGGATGGATGATGACTAAACAAAAATCTCTATCCAACAAGACCAAAAAAGTATATAGCTTTTGCTATTCAAATATATTGACGATTGCTCTTTTGCAGTATGTACGCCAGAACGAAGAAAAAACGAACATGCCAAAATGTAGTCTATACGTGTATGGCAGTAAACAAGTTTTCTATTCAATTTTTTTTATAGAATCAATAATTATACAAAAAGTAACAGCATTAAAAAACCCATTTAAAGACATTCTTTACAAAAGCAAATTATTGGTTTCTATAACAATTATAAACGTAAGCTTTTATTGTTCCCCAATTTCTTCCAGCATGAAATACCCTAGGGCGGGTTTCTATTACATCTAGAACATTATTTTTCTTTGGTGGTCTTTTCCTTTTAATGTGGTTAGCAAAACGCTTTTTAATTATCTTTGTTTCTTCATCACTCCATTTTTGTCGTATGTGTTCAGGGTTTTTCTTTTTCTGAAATAATCACAAGCGTTGGAAACGTTATAATAACCCACTATGTACTTACCTTACTTCTTAATACAATAAAAAGCATTTGACGTATCTCATAAATCAATTTGACATTTAGAATTATGTCATGTGATTGTAGTTTTTTAAACCTCGGCTAGTCAGTTTTACAAGCGATGGGATTCCTGACTCACAGCTGAATGGGTAAATTTTCAACTAACAACTTTCTTGTAGTTAGAGACTGAATTACTTTTAAAATATAATAATTATTTGACTGTGTGAATCAAATACACGTTTCAGGTATTTCACAAAGTTAAATTTATACTTTCAGTTTGTTAGTAAGCACATCAAAGTTTGATCTGACATTAGAAAAATAGATATTGTCAAAATTAGTTTAATCAAATGTTAAATATCCTAACTTAATTTCAATGAAGATTCTAAAAAATAACCTAATCCCAAAATGGAAATTTCAAATTATAATGGTCGAAAAACGTCGAGTACTCGAATCACTATCAAATTTAGAAACTAATTCTTCTAAATTAATTTCTAAATATAATTACAATTAATAATGATTTGCCGCACCAAACTTGCTATAAAACTTCTTAATATTTCATAAGAAATGGGCACTAACATTCCACTAGCGTTCTGATTGTCTATCTTGTACATGAATGTGTTATCGCAGCTTCTAACTGGATAAGTTCTAGTCAGCAAACACCTCTTTCAGTTGTTCCCGACCAAATCAAAGCTCGTTGTAGCTCTATGAATCTTCTATTATGTGGATCAACAGTTCAACAGCATACCACAACACTCACTTTCACTGGTTTTACTGGCTTCGTAGTAATATACCACGTTAAATGGAATCAAACAATCTTGAATTTTATATTTGAATAATATTTGTGACTTATAGTCAAATTTGATCGTAGAGAATGCTATATTGCTACTACTTACCAAATCATCAATTATTATTCTTCACAATTAATAATAATTTAACCTTTAACGTGACTCTATCGTAGATTATCAATTTAAGTTATTTTTTTACTACTTCATATAAACAACCCTCTGGTTGCCTTCTACAACACCACCAGTTAAGACATACAACTGTTACATCACATGATATACATTGGATATCTGGATATTATTTAAATTAAATGTATCATTCATACGGTATGCTGCATTACACAGTGTGCGAAGGTATCCATCCACATGATTGCACAAATTAAAATAAAAATTCACTGCTCCCATTTTTTGTCCGATCAGTGTATAATAATCTATTTATTTTCGTTAATCACAAATTTCACTAGTCATCTTCACACCATTAGTGTATAATTCTTTCATAGTCTCGCTAACTAAACAAGTTACTGAAAAAAGTTGTTTGTGGTGTAACTGGCCTAAAGTCTAAAATTATTCTTTTCGACAACTGTAAAAAATGTTAACATTTTCATTCTGCTTTCAACAGGTGAGGTAATTCATTTTCGTAAACAGGACGCGAAATACTTTTAAGTTCTAGAATTTAAAGTGCTTCACGTCAAGGGACGTTTCAATTAATTTATTGAATAAAATTAATTAAAATGCTTACCAATTTATTATTTTAATTTAAACAGCTAGGTTTAACAATTATTATATTATAGTTAGATTCTTCGACGCGTTAAAAATTTTTAATTTTTGAATGCAAAAGTAGCATTTCGTATTCTATATACAAAAATAACTATTAGCTATATAGAGTGTTTAGTTCAGTCTGCGCAGGAAGACCAACATGTTTTAAATAATACCTATGCTTTTATATAAATATGCTGGTTATACTTTACATTACCTCTGCATATGCAGTTTTTGAAATATGAATTATGCCACATTACTTAATTAATATCAGCAGTTACTTTATGAAATTATAATGTAGCTTCGATTGACAATTAAACAATAATATGCAGTAACAAGATAGCCAGAACCGTAATCTACGTAAAAAGTAATCTGTATCATAAAATTTAATTTTACTATAGGCCTCAAATTAAAAAACAATTAAAAAATCTAATAAACTTAATTAGCTGAGAAAAACAGAAAATAACTATTTATATATCTAGGGAGCAAACGTATTCATTTTCTCCCGCGTGTGAACTTAATGTCTGACGTGTTAGCGCTAAAGTTCAAAAATTTTGTTTTAGGAAATCATTATAGTGACTAGATTTCGGTAGTGACATTCTGTCTAGTTTCCAAATCAACATAATGTTGTAAAGCTGCCGTGATATCCATGCTGACATAAACACAAATGTGGGAGATTAAATGTATTAACTGCCTCCGGGAGTATAAAAATTGGCTGCTCCTACTGGTTGGAAATTGGTAGTTTTTGTTTCCTAAAACTAGGGCGCAAAAGCCGACTTTCTATACAGTGAGTAGAAAAAAATATTTTGCTACATTTGTTGCTAGGGGAGACATAATTTCCCGATTTTGTCGATGATATTATTGATATCTTCAACTACAGATATTTATTACACAAAACTAGTGTAATTTATCTTTCTCCATCAAATTGTGTTATTCTAAATGTAAAATGGTCGATCTACTTTAAATCCATGTTATTTAATGGTTATTTTGCTAGCCTACAAAATGAAAAATATAAAAAGTTAAACGTTTTGAAGAACAATCTGCCCTGGTTATCAATGAAATAACAATTAAAACTAAAAATGAATAAAGAAAAGTCTTAAATGCTTGTAATAACAACCACAAAATGCAACAGCATAACACAAAGATCTTATCTAAAAAATCGATGTTAATTAAATTAAAGAAACGGCGGCAGCATATGTTTTACTTAATGAAGAAAAATTAGTTGTCTTTCTTGACATTTTTTTGACAAAAGTTGGCTGTTGATTGTCAGAGATCAGATCAAGTAAGTAGTCAACTGCCGTGTCAAACAATTCACTGGAGGTTGGTCACTTTTCAGTCCCAGGGAAAAACAAAGTTTTCGTTATTCATTTATAGTTTTAATTGTCAATTTGTTGACAACGAAGTCAGATTGTTCTTCGAAACGTTCGATTTTTAATATTTTTTATTTTACAGGGTGGCGAAATACCCATTAAATAACATGAATTATATTACGCCGAATTATATTACGCCATAAAAAGGTTTTAGAGAAGATCCTAAATGAAATGATTAAGAAAAGTAAGAAAAGTTGATTTCTAACTTTAAGAATTTATGCGAAATTGTTGTCGGCCATATTACATCGAAGTCAAAAATCACATATTCTTGTAAACACAACTCAAGAGCAAAATATCTGAAACATATAAGATGTTTTATTTAATAATTTATACTTCTTTTCTGGCTAGAACAAACAGAAAAACGCTGTATGCCGAAAAATTTTAAAAATAAAAGATATAGTACAGTTACACCCAAACAAATACCTTTAAAACGTTTTTCTAGTATTTTGCTCCGTTAGCCAGTAATGAAATAATTTCGCACTAAAGGACACACGGTTTAGAAGGAACATAAAACGTGACATCGATGAAAAAAATGTTTTTATAAAAACATAATAATAAATATTTTCTTGTAACAAGTTTTTTATTAAATAATAAATTATATGTAAAATTCATAAGAAAATTAAATAAAAATATTTTTTGATTAGAAACCGGATTGTAACTTTATTTAGAATTGGAGTTTGCCATTTTTGTTAATATACACACTTTCTGAAGCATAAAATGACGAAATCAGCGATATCAGCAGTTTGTCAGCTGGCTCCATGATGTCATGATATAAGTCATACTGGTCCAAATGTTGGTCAGCGTTATTTTAATAACCATTTAATGAACACGTACTAAATTATAAAATATTTTTCTAGTAGATACGATTAAACGTTAGCATTTACTTGTATCCAACGTATTACAAATAACGGAAAAATAGTATATTAAACTTTGTATATTTTTATTAAATCAATAAATATTCAGCTGCATGTTTTACTTCAAGTTTCTTACAGGTACATTTAGTTTAATCATATCTCCTAAGGAAATTCCGCTTCCTTTAAACTATTATGAAAATAATGCTTATCGCTGTAACTCCATAGTGTTGTGACATCAAGTGGTCGGAATTCCGGGCAGAGGCTGGGCGGTCACTATAAGATCAATTTCAGACAGAGTAGCAACGCGACGTTGCCGATAAAATATGGGGTATGGGTGCCAGTAAAACATAAATAATGGTTGGTGCCAGTGTGTCAAGGTGGCTTATACTTATGTATATACAAAAATCGACTGCAGCGCCAACTTGTGGTGACAACCTGAACATTTTTGTATTTCACTCCGTACATGATATCCTTAAGGCACCCATGCAAGAACTCGTTTCTAGGCGTTTCACGACTTGTACATGCCGAATCCATAGAAAAAAGTAGAAAACGCTACGGCACTCAAAACGGGTGCCTCATTGAAAAATCTGGATGCCACTTGGTATTTTTCATATGGTGTTTGGGAGTGTATAAGTCATTTTATAAGTATATATATATACATTTATCTAACCGCTTACACACGCCCATTTCGCCATATTCTCCTTACGTTGTCAGACCAAAATTGAAGTTCCCAGACCCGGCTGTGGGTCTGGTAAAGTTTTTCAATGCTGTGTGCATGTACACCCCCTAGAGGGTGTGGGGAGTCATTTTCAGGGGTTTTCAGGGGGGTCTGAACAAGCGGTATAATATCACAACATATACAGATTTAGTTCACCGATCGTCCGTGCAGAGGGCATATTAATTCGTATGTATTTTTATACAAAACGCTACCAGACCTGTCATGTTTTACCGACCTTCGCAGACCATAAATGCGGCAACGCTGTAAATAAGTATCGGACGTATTTATTGAGTGATAACCGAATTTTTAACTTCGTCAGAGTTAAGCCGACGCGGGTGAACAATCTTGGGAGTCAAGACCTTGATTTTTTGGGTATAAACCGGATGTTAATTCGGCAGAATTCTTTGGTGTTCAAAGCCAGAGTTGTAGTAAGATGATATGCTTAGTTTTGTACATGTTTCAATTTACCCAAGATTCGGTTGTCAGTTACATTTCTGTTCATAATAACACCTATTAACGACGATATAGATCGTTTGCCCAGTACTCAAGGAGTACTTTAGGGTTATCGATTGCTTGAGTATTTTCCAGCAGTGTTAACTATAAGAAATCTGCACCGTTGGGTGCGAACGTGAAGTTATCCATATAGAGAAGATTACGATTATCTCACCAATGTACGTTAAACCTTCAGAGGAGCTTGCTCATATGGGTGCAAAGTAAGCCAAGTGATGCTTGTAAATTCTCCAAACGGCAGTTTATTTGAAATTCAGATCCTAGTCAGTTGCAAATGTTCAAAAATGCCACATCGAAAAAGATGTACTCAATTTGGGTAATGTATGAATAAATCTTTATTTGTGAAGGAGTATGCAACTTGCACACACATTAAATCAAATGAATGAACTGTAGCATTAATAAAAAGAATATTCTATGTTGTTTATAACATAAAATGTTGTTCCCTTTATAGTTAATTGAAATATAATACTACATATTTAGAATTATACATTGTCCTTTATGGTTAGTGTGCTATTAGATAATTAGAGAAACCTACAAACATTTTGGAGCTGGACATTTGCAACTATAGATTTTCAGGGGTGCTCTATTGACCTAAAACTGGCAACTTCCAATAACGTTTAATTACGCCGGAAGCAGACTTCAACTTCTTTATTTTAAATGATATGCCATATTTTTATGCTATATTTCTTGAGAGAGTACGGCAATTCTTACTGTTGTTCATAACCAATTCTTAGAATTAACGTCCGCAACAATTTGTAAACTCCGAATTTACTAAAATACAAAATTAAATGCATGACAAAGTTGTTCAATTTCTGCTGGCAGCGTTAAAGATAACGCTTTATTTTGATAGCTTCAATGATTACAAACTATTTTGTTTCCATTTGTATTTGGAGTTTCCTCAACTTTTTCACGTTATATGAAAGAGCATAACGCAGATAGTATAAGTAAAAAATAAAATATAAAAAAATCAACAAACATGTATATTTAAAGAAACTAATAAAGAAAAATAATACATTAACGAGAGACGAGATCTCCAACCTCAAAAAAAATTGTATGAAATCCTTCTCTCTATTGCGTGCGATACCAAGAAAATGAAGTGCCAGGAGAAAGTAACTTCTTCTCCTGTAATCTCGAACAAATAAACTGCATCTTTTGGGAGTCTTAAATCTCTTGTTAAGTCATTCAGTTCTGACTGGGGAAATAACTGTGAATCGTCAATCGATCCTTCAATAACAGGTTCTTTGTTGTCTTCGTCTTCAACATCAGACCTTGAATGTCCCATATAGGTTGTGTCCATATATGAAGGAGATGGCTAAGCAGTGTCTGAATCGCAGAGCACAGGATGTGTTACTAATTGGACATTTGGATAGAGGATTTCATTTTAGCTTTGGAATTGTAACATTGCAGCAGCAAAAGTAACAGTCTTTTATGTGATTTCGGGGTTCTCTCCCTTCCAGGGGCTTTGCTATATTAAAGTAGTTCTTCTTGCCTTTTGACCAGAGTTCTAGAACGCATGTGGAAGTCTGGTACTTAGTAAATGTCTATCTAATTAAATTTAATTAATCCATCAGAAAATGGTCAATATGCGTTTGAGGTCTAGCAAAGAATTTAAGAAGGCCAAAATTGTCGTCAAGCCTACTTTCTATAGAATATTCAGAGAAAAAAATAAAAATCGATATAATGGAAAAACCTGACGTGATGGAATTCTTTCGCAATTTTTCCTCTAATCAATACCCAAAAATCTACTGAAATCACTAATCAAATCTTAGGGAAAGAATTCGTTGCAGGTCTGTGTAATTTAGTTCAAAAGCGTCCCTTTAAAGCACCAATTTAAACACGGATAAATTGTGCCGCATCCTATAATTCACTTACGAGTTTGTTACCTTAAAAAATACCATATGCATTTTTTGTTACTTTGTACACAAATATTTACCATTCGTGTTCAGTGCACGCCCAAAACTTATGTTTAAAATTACCTTGAAGAAAATAATTATCTTCGTATTTTTTTCCCGTGGATGACACCATAATTTTTTTAACAGCAACCCTATTTTTGTAACTGGAATGAATTGACGTGTTACCAAACAATTTTATGGTTATAGTATCACCACAGTGGTTGTACATCCTTCGTTTATAAGAATAACTCAATTTAAGATAAACGGAATAATGCAAGTTAAGGATGAGATACATTGAAGTAGGTTAAAATAAAGGCGACAATAAAATAAAAACGATGTAAATAATTCGAGTTACAATTTCGTAAAAATTCATGAAAATTATCGTTTAACATCTTAACAAACGTGCCACCCTCCGCAAGAATGAAAATTTAGTTTATTCATTAAAAGCAGTAATACTACGGGTGTTAATGAATTACTTTTATTCCAAAAATACTATCGCTCATAACTTTCAGCAGTTCGCTGTTTGTAAATTAGTCATACATAATATTAATAGGTGTGCTAAACGGTCTTACCAATCCCGAAATACTGGCAACATTGCCGGCATTATTAACGTCGGTAGAATGTCTCAACTAATACATACAGGGCTTGGGTAGGCTGTTACATATATTGGATTCAACAGCGTTAATTCAACGTGGAACTTTTTTATATACCAAATATCTTTACCCCTCTTGGAATGCCCTAAGAGTGCTTTTTAAAAAGTGTTTATTTTTATATAATATACTCTCCTCGGATAATTACAACTGGTGGGTCTGAGGTTGCCTGATGAATGTGGTGGGTCTGAAAACGTCGGTTGGATAAATATATATATATATATATATATAAAATCTGTAACCCCTTATACCGTTTACAGTGTCGGGGTGCCCGGCGCACCGAGCCGCTGAGGGTGTGTGCATTTTTAAATTTGGCAGAGGTACTTGAGATAGTTGAGTCTGTTTGGCTAGAACACTATATCCGCTCTCCAGATGGTCACCAAATCAAGTACCGACCAAGCAGACTGGCGTTTAACTTTTACAAGTGCCGTGAGATGTGCAACACCACTCAACCGTACTGCCGGCTCAGGAAAATTTCAAACCAAATTTACTTCGTCAGTCAGCCAGATCTCTAATGGTACATGTACGGAACTAGATAGGTAGGTGCGCCAAGTCATTATTAATTTTTTAAGGACACAATTTGAAATTTTAATGAATTCGATAGTTTCTGTTACCTAAGTTTGAATAAAATATTCTGGTTATTACTACTTTGTTGTATTTTCTGTATCAAATCGTAAATGTACGAAAGAGTTTAAACTGCCTTAATACAACAAAATAAATATATTATAAATAAAAAAACGATACTCAAACTTGCTGCTATATTTACTAGTGGTCACATATAAATCATAAATTAAATGGGTGGGCTTTCCAACAAAAACTTTGCCAACAAATTTTAAAATCTGCACACAACATACCTATACAAGACAAAGAAAGCGGTCGATCAATTTTTAATTGAGATCAACAATAAAGCAATTAATTTAATGTACAACGAATAAATCACAATTTTACAATAAATTTAAAGTAAGCGAGTGATACTGAATGTGAGTTACATTTGTTGTTAAAACAGTGCGATACATCCAAAATTAAAAGTTAACAGAAAAGAGACAAATGTTGAAACCTAACTTACATTCAGTACAACACTGCCTCGATATATACAAATCTTATTAAAAATGTAAGCGCCATTAATGTCTATTAAAAAAAGAACGATAATAAGATTTGGCATTTAAAATGATGCAGTGCTTCTAAATGTAAAATAGTAACATCGTGAAGGCTTCTGTTTATTTACAAGATGACAGATAATTTTAACCAAACGTGTAATCAAATTTAGCCTTACTCGCTGGGTGATTACTAGCTATCGTGAAAAAGTAGTGAGCGACGCATTTTAGTCACAGTATACCATTGATTTGTTTGCACAGAGATAAACAATTTCTCCTTTTTCGTTTCGGTTAAAGTCAAATCGACAAAGCCAAGCTTTAAGTTACACAGTAATATAATAAGAATTGTGCTAGTACGTCAACATAACTTCATAAATGCTGGTACGGAATAAGACGAGCGACAGGTTTTTAATATCTAGTATACAATACACATATGAGGTTCGGTGGAAAATTACAAACATTTATTTAAGTAGCGGATTCTCTAATTATTTACCATTACGTCATATAGTTTAATACACGTTAATTTCTTTGTTAGGTAATTAGAATTTGAAATGAGAATTATTAAAACTACAAAAACATGTCGCAACAACGCTATTTTCATTAACGGTTCATTTTCAATAATAAAATTAAAGGAATGTTATTAACAAATGAAAATGGTAACGTATTTAATTTTTCGGTTTTACATTTTTCATTTAAGAAATGCAACTGGGGTAACCCCATATATATATATATAAACAAGTAATACTAATATACGAATTAACTTTCATTTGTAAAATATTTTGCAAAAAATTAACCGTTTAACATAACTGTCTTGTTATATTCTGTTTTTACAACATTATCAATCAAGTTAATAACTCTAAACGTTTATAACGGGTGTTTTTTTTAGAGGGGGAGAACTTTAAATTGAAATAAAACACAGAAAAATCTTTTTAATATCCATGAAATTGGCTTTATTTGAAAGATAATTTTATGGCATTTATGTTTGAATATGGATCCACGAAATGGATCTGTTAACTGGCCACCTCTTTCGTGCGATTTGACGCCGTTAGATATTTTTCTTTGAGGATATGTAAAGTCGCATGTCTAAGTCGATAAACCGGAAACAATTGAGCACTTGGAAGCCAACATTCGACGCGTTATTGCCAAAATACAGCCTGATTTACTGCAAAGAGTGTGTGAAAATTGGACCTCCAGATCACGTCATGTACACGCCAGCCGCGACGGTCACATGCCCGAAATCATATTCAAACATAAATGCCATAAAATTATCTTTCAAATAAAGCCAATTTCATGGAGTTTTATTTCAATTTAAAGTTCTCCTTCTCTAAAAAAAAACACCCTTTAGAATACATTTTGTAAATGTTATTATTATTCGATGTTTCAATTTCTTTTAAAAATGGTAGTTCCGAATGGCTATGCGAATATCTTTAACGTGCGAAATAAAATATGTTCCCCAATTTGTCATACATACTTATTTTTGTTCTTTTGTTATAGTATTAATAAATTATCCACTAATTTCGGATATTACATAATTACGTCAATGCAAATTAATATTATTTTTCTTCAAACGTCAGTAAAATGTGATATTATACTGCTTGATTGATGATGCTAAACTGTTACTTCATTGCCATGGCATCTAAACACTTTATCTGCCACTCGTCAGCGGCAGACAGTTATTATCTCCGTTGAACACTATCTCCGCTGACGAGCTAAAGTAATTTTTTATCGGATTTGTTCACAACGTAAATAATTTGTCATAAACAATTGAAGAAAAAATGCGATATGTAGCAAGCTCGGCAGATAAAGTATAACTTTTGCTCTAATAACATAATATACTATTACATTCTTAGAACTGTGATTATTACGCCGTTTATAACAAAGAAAAAAGAGCCACACTTTTGTACATTTGTTTCAAAGATATTGCAGTAAGTTAACCGAAATTCGCATTTACGATAGTTTATAACTCCTGATCGATATTGTAATTCGAGCTAAAGTAGCCATGCAAATACTTAGTCACACAGTGTTTTACATATTTCAATTGTAACCTCTCTCCACCAATTTTAATGATAAATTAAAAAAAAAACAAAAATACTTTCACGAGTTTCGTAAATGTAGTTAAATCTGTATTTTAAAGGTTCGTAAAAACTGAACTCCACAATTTTAAATTTTGGATTCTTATTCTCGTAGTCACTGTTGGCGTAACAATAATCTAGTCTTAATTATGTACAACTAAAAATAAACAGCTCTTGGAGGTATCTTCTAAAATTCGATATGTAATATATGCGCTTTACCCCAAGTCGGTTGTTACATAGCCAGAAAAAAAGCGACATAACCAACTCTATGAATGGACTGAGAGGCAGTAACTATCCAAATTAAAGTTTTAATATTTTTATAATTTTCATTATGACTACCGTCGAATCTACTACAGCTACGTTTTATTAACTTTGACTTAGCGGTCAACCTGTTTCCGATAATTTAATAATTACTAATCTATATATCCAAAAAATGTTTACTGTAATGAGTGTTTTTGGAACTAGAAATGCTACGGCTATCGCTGCAAAATTGACTAAAACTAAGATCCGAGTGAACAATCCTCCGCTACTAGTATCGGCATACTGTGCCTAGAACTAATACAGTAGTACATGTTTCTTACTAAGTCCATTTTAAAATGTCGCTTTAACGTTTAATACACTTTCAACATTCACGCTAGAACTTATAAAACTCTTAACGGAGACAATTTAAGAAAACGTAATGTAAATTAGCAAACCTATTTGTTCTCACAATTCAATCCAGATAGAGAATATGTGCCAGATTAACATATACATTAAAAGAACGGGATATTTTCGGAAACTTAAAACGTAAGCGCAACATAATATTTATTTAGCTTTTCAATTTATAATCACAATCATCCGAGACTTTATAAAGACTAAGCCACAGAACATTTTAGAACAATTTGATTCCTTAACGTGCAAAATCTGTACACCAAAAACTAAAGGATTGGAATGACAGCCTTATTAATCAGTCGATATAAGAGTAAAGCACAATTACTTATTTTTAATAACGCAATCTTCATGCGGTTCGTACGGCATAAATGAAATTTTGTGAGAAATTTAAAATCTGTACAAACAGTATGCAATTTCGCCTAATTATTTAATTTCTTTTCGAATCGCTTCATTTAAACACAGATGGACGAGAGTAATTATCATATACGGTACTAATTATATATTAGTTATTTTCAAAGTGCTTTAGCATCGTCGGATTTTAAAAATAAACAAATACAACTAATGCGGCATTCAATTCTTTTATATTTCCGATAAATATACACAGCGCTTAAGTCAACAATTAAGCGTTATAAGTGTAAACACATACGAGAATTTTTGTTGACAACATCGTCAAATATGCGTTAGCCTTCGTAAAACATTGGTAAGCTTTATATAGCATTTCCCTTCTCGATAAATATTTAAAGGAACGATAATAAAGCCTATGACAAATGCCTAGTAATTACTTAACCAACATTTCAACAAAGACTGCTCTTTTATTTTGATCAAATCGACGAGAAAAATCTTCCTAATTTTGTTATCTTATTAACTAACTGTAAGAACTAGACTTGCATCGAGCGGACATTTTTGTCTTTTCAAATGGTAACTAAATAATTGGAATACTTCGGAGTTACATTTGTTATAATACTACATCGAATGAACCGGACACGCCGTGTATTGCACATATGTTAATTACTCTCGGAAGTTTTCAAACATACAGAAACAGTAATTAACGAACAATTTTTATATCGTTAAATTAAACAACTAGCAGATATACAAGTAGATGCTTAGGAAACTGATAAATGTTTAAGTTGCCCTCACTGCACAACGCAAAACCATTTTAGTCTTGTGTATAGAGAATCTAAGAGGATTAAGAGTAAGTTCAAATATTAGTTGTACAGTAATCCAATTTATCGCTAAATATATAAGTGGTGCGAAGCGAAACTAGTGTCGTGCGATCTTCAAAGTTTCCATTACCATATGCATCTTTACACATTAAACCAAGAACATCAACTACATAATAACGAATAGGTACTTAACCACGGTATGGTATCATCTTGCTAGGAGTGACAACTTTCATCTAAAGAATTTTTCATCATATGGCACTAAAAACTATTGGGAAAGCTACATTTAAATTCTGGATAATACAAAAAGTTTCACCTCGAATACAACTAGCATATATTTTACGCTTCCATACAATTATCGTTGATAACGATCTAGTGCAAGAAATATAGTGATTCTCAATTTTGATTTTAGATTTTGTATACACAACTTTCTACTTTGATATTGCCTGTGCAATAAGCACTTATTAGTTCGTTAAAATGTTTTAATTTAAAGGCATTCTTATTCTTACGCTACTTTAAATTTTATCGCGTTACCTATTGTTTTATTAAAAGCGTCATAAACAACGGGGAACCTTTTACTAAGAGTTGAGGAAATAAAAGCTATTTTAAATAATAATAGAAGGTGTAACCGATTACTTTTATTTCCTACGACAATTCTAAGGAACTTACTGAAGTTATAAATATCAACCTAATACAACATAAATAAGTTTACCGTTAATATGACTGATGAACTGCATAAAAAAACTTACGAGTAAGGCTCACTCTTACATTTGCGACAACTACAGTTTCTTAATGTTTAACTTAAGGCTAGTTTATATTGTTTAATTAAATAGTACATAACGTAACAAGTTCTGTACATTGGTCTTTGTTTAAAACTAGTCAATTGAGAGTTGCAGCACTACTATGACCACACGGCAACAATGTAAGTTGTTGGTCGGTCTCACTGTACTGTAGTCATTTGGCACGCACTCCTTTCTTCTTCTTTCGTTTAAAGAAGCAACAACATCTGAAACACCACATCGCAATTTAAAGTATTATCGAAATAGAAGTGTTGGAACAATTGGAAATTTTCAACGACTACATTTTAAAACCTCGCCTCGCTAAGAAATAGTATTAGGCTTACTTTGTCTCATCAAGTAATTCGATTTCTTGTGGCTGGGTTATCGGGGTGTTGCTGTGTCCCGCAGTAGGATCGTCGGTATTTAGTTCTCCGTTAGTGGAGCTAACAACCTGAACTGAACCGTGGCGATCAGCTGGAGTCAAATTACCCAAGGTACTTTGTTTGGAAGCTTCAGGCCATGCGTTTGTTTTACCCGTATTCTGTAAAAAAAATTTGGTTACTCAAAAATGATAATTGTTACTATAGCTTGGTAGTTAAATATATATATATAGGTGTAAAGTTAGTTGTTTGGGATTTTCTCCGCGTTAATAACAAGTAACAAAAGTACGAACATGGCCAAGACCAAGATGGCACATAATTTATAGAAAAACAAAACACCCAGGGTGTGTGCTAGCAAATTGTAAACAAATATTTTTACAATTTTAATTTCTGACACGACACCCGTTTTGCAGTTTTCTCCGAGAATAAAAAGTTCCAATTTGAAAGTACACCATCCTTAATATTTCCCAGTGAAGGAAAAAAATTACTAGAAAGTGGGAAAAGCTTTTGCGATAAAACTTTTTTAGAAAAAATACTTGAAAGATCTCAAAGAACTAAATATTAAAGATGAAAATTTGTATGTAGGAAGACCAAACAAAAGATTGCGCATTTAATTTTAATCGATAATACCTATGATTATCAGCTATGCCTACAAAATTATATTAAAAAAAAAAAAAGTTAGAGAGGTAACATATAAACCCTATTCGGGAAGCCATAAATCATCATTTCGTAGTAAGCCAACATTGCTAATGATCTATAATTTTTCTGCATTTCAGAGTACCGATGTAAATAATCTCGTAATTCGGCAACGGTAAAAAAATTTCATTATACTTGACCAGTCAGTGCTCAGATGTCGCCTATCAAGTTCCAAGTGATATTTAACTCTTTGTAACTTTTGAATTTGTATTGGTGTATATCATATATATAATACACATATATTGCTAGTAGGGCCTCGGAACGTCAGAAAACATTACGGCGCCGACATAGTCTCACTTAGAGTATAACGCGTCTCGTGCGCATGCGTGGGAATTCAAACTCCGCCTTTAGAAGCGAATTTTAAACTTGACCACTTCCCCATTGGGCGGACGACGCCGCCGCCCTTGCGCACCGCCCACCATTATACATTGAAGAGTTGGTTGTTTGTCTCACTTCCTTGGCAAGTTTCCCACTCATAGCCGCTAGCAATATAGTAAGTATTAGATATATGGTGTATATCTAATCCTCTATGTATTGTTACTTTACAGTTTTAAGAATCTAAGTATTTCAAAAACACGGTGTCAAACTTAAGGAAGTTGAAACAATAATTTTGCGTATAAACTGTTTCCTTTAAAGGCCTCCCCACCGAATTACTACCACTTAAAGAGGGCTATTATATTACAACAGGAATTGGCTTATACAAAACTATGCACTAGAAAGCCATATTTATTTAAAAACTTTTTTCCATAAAATTCTTGTCTGTCAAAAGGTCGCAATAAAAACATTTATATGGGTTACTAATATCAACACCCTTAACCCGTTACAGCCCAGCGTCCTATTTAGAGGACAATGTGTGTAGGAAGTTTTTACGGCCACTTCGGGATAAGTCCGGGTATGCACCAGCTAAAAATAGATGCACACGGGTTTATCGAGGCCTACTTAGTTTTCGAGAATCAGTTTGTTTTAGTAATTTTGTGTAAACCACACCACGTAACTAAATATTTTTTGTTTTTTAGCATGCTGTAAGATCAAGTTTCTTATAAGAAATATAGATTTGTAATGGCAAAAAGGGAAAGAAAAAGAAGGAGATTTCCAATTTGCAGATATATACATACTTTAGACATTTCGTTGTCATCAGTTTTTCTTTCCGAATCGTTATTAACGAAACTGTATACATTTTCGAGATTTTCGGATAAAAGTTTTCATGGGAACGAGTTCCGTGTAATTTGCACTGGAAGTATCAAAAACATTAATATTGTTGAAAAATTGTTCGACAAATATTAGTTGAGTAGTAGAAAATCCAACCATATAATTATTTTCTTGTAAATCATTCTTATCAGTTTCCAAACAAAAAATATTAAAATTGTTCTTATTAATCCAATCCTATAATAAATGAAAACCATCAACAAAGGCCTTTTATTTGTACATTGACTACTTACACGTGTTCTTTAAATACTGATTTTTATAGAATTTTCTTCCATACTCTCTAATGTAACTTTCTTTGTGTTTTCAACTGCTATTAATGAAAATGCGAATGTTTAGAAGTACAATTGCGAACAAGAAAATAGAAACACAAACGCTGATCCTGTACTCGTTTTTTATTGTTTCGAAATATTGTAATTATGTTTTCATGTCACAATGACTAACCCAATGTTACAATGACAATTAATTATCACAAAAAAATTACATGACAAAGACGTATTCACGAAATATAAAAATTAGCGTTTCAATTTTTTTCCGCAATTGTACAACTGATTGCCCAACATTTGTTTGCAGCTGAACTTTGGACTCTACATGTCTTTAACCCTGCTAAGGGCCCTGAGGAGAGTTTTAGTACGTTGCAACGAGCGGAGGTGAATGCGATTGCACTGATAGCATGTGATAACTCACTCGCTATTAATATTAAAAAATTATTATAAGTTAAATTAAAAAGTAATTACAAATAAAACTAAAATTTGTAGAAGAAAATCTCTTAACAAAAAAGTTCAAATTGGGCTTCTCGGAGAGCCCAATTAACAAAACAAAACTATTAAAAATGAATAACAAACGTGATAGGGATGACCTCTCCCCAACCACATCTCAACCGAACAAATGATATTTATTTAATCCAATCTCTCTTATAACAGCAAATAAATACTATTTAGCCGTCAATTCCTCCGATCCTGACAAATGTGTTCAAAACAAAGATATCCCTATCATAACTGGCCCCGGCCAAACAGATGTCACCAATACCAAAACTAAAAAACCTAAAATGCTACTTATATACAGTGCCCCTCACTTTAGATGGCACCACCCCAGTATTTTTTTAATATATAATCTATTTAAAAAAATCCTTTTTTCTGATTATACCCCTCACTAAATTCTACTTTTAGGGTATGTTACTTTTCCTTCGCGGTAAAATGTCAGCCTACTACGATTTAAAATAAATAGCAAAATTGAAGAAGTCATATTAGGGATTTTTATATCAAAAAATCTTGTTAATAAAAGTTGTTCAGAATCGTTCAAATAAGTTAAATTCAAAATTTCATTAAAAACAAAAATGTTTGAAAAGCCTTCAAAAAATTTAAATAACGATTTATGGGATGCATTACATGATCTTCCAGTGGCAGTACGACAGGAAATGTACTATACATACTGCAGTTGTGGTTAGGGAATAGTTAAATGAAAATTTTTCGGGAAGATGGATAGGCGTAACAGTCCCCTAATTGCATTGTGACCTAGATCCCTCAAAATCACACCATTAGTTTTATATTTATGGGGAACTATTAAAAATAAAGTGTATAAAACTAGACCAATGAATATTCAACAACTTTGTGACAGAATAACTCAATCCTGCCAAGACGTAAGTTGAGAAAAACTGAGAAAGGTTGTCGGAAACAACCGAAAACAACTAGAAAAATGTATAGGTACCTACTAGGGATGTTCCGAATACTCGTATTCGTATTCGTATTCGCGAGTATTCGCTATATTTTCAATATTTGTATTCGTAATCGTATTCGCCAAAATTAACACGAATATTATACGAGTATTGGACATTACAATTATAGAAATATAGATAAGAATTTTAATAAAAATATAAAACAGGTATTCATACATTAAATGAAACATATTTTTTAATATTAACCATTCTATAACATTAAATAAAAAACAAAACTATTTTCCATACTATTTCTAAAATTTGCAGCGCGTACAAAAACGATGTTGAAATTGATATTATTCACTCAAGGTCATGTATTCGTATTCGTATTCGCGAATATTCATAACAGTATTTGTATTCGCTATTCGTATTCGCAAATACGCATTTTTGTATATTCGGAACATCCCTAGTACCTACGTACTATATTATACATTATATTTAGAGACAACATTAGCACGTTACTACTAGGGGACTTGAATAGTAAAAATAAAATTTGGGGTTGTCAAACGAACAACTCAGGCGGCATAAGACATTCTGGACATAGAGAGAGAAATGGATTCTGATCATGTACCAGTAATAATGTCATTTATAACTCTGCCTATATGTCATCCTCCTATACCGACACTTATTAATGGAGTTGTTGAGTGCAGGTGCCTTTGAAGCTATTTTGGACCAAAATATTAAACCTTCAGAAATGTTAAAACACTTGCGAAGAAATCCATAAAGCTGTATAACAATATACACACAATTTGAAGAACAATATTCAGCAAGCAACCATTACCCGAAGAAAAACACGTGTACTCGGCAAAATATGCATCCCCCAAACTAAGTCCTCCAGCTGATAAAACTTAAAAAATCAAACTCGCAGATCATGCAGATTACTCGTGAGCCACAAACTCGAATATTATTGAATCGACTCATACGCCAAGTCAAATGGAAACTAGATAATTTTAGAATAACTTCATATCAGAAATACATCCAAGAGAAGATAACAGTTTTTGGAAGGTTAACAACATAATTTTAAAACAGGCTACTGTTATACCACCTTTAATTCAAAATAGCGTTACATATGCATCCGACAAAGAAAAATACGATATTCTGGCGGACCAAATTGAAGAAAACTTTCACCCTGTTCAAGCAATTGACATACATTTCCAAGAAGAGGTTCAAACCTATGTAGGAAGCCATATGTCGGAAAATTCAGATCAAATTATACTAACATCTCCAAATGAAATAAGTAAAGAAATTAAAAAATTAAAAATACGGAAATCACCAGGCTTAATACTCAACACTGTGCTGAAAAGTCCTTAGCTTTCTTGCAAATATCTTCAATGCCTGTTTAAGATTAGACCACTTTCCCAAAAGCTGGAAGCCCATGTAATGCCTTTTCAAAAATGAGGAAAAGATAAGAGAAATCCTCAAAATTATCGGCCGATTAGTCTACTTTCTACTCTTTCAAAATTACTGGAAAAAGTAATTAACACGCATTTAAACAACGTTATAAAGGAGCAAAACATACTGCCTATATTTCAATTTGGTTTTAGGGAAAAAACACAGCACAAGTTATCAACTTCTATGCTTAACAGAAGCTATCGCAAAAAGCTTCCATCAGAAAAAGTATACAGCCGTGGCTTTCTTAGACCTACAGCAAGCCTTTGATAAGGTGTGAAAAGAGGGACATTTATATAAACTCGTACAATTAAATATGCCAACTTCTATCATCAAAACAAGAGCCTCCTTTTCAAATAACAGATCTTTCAATGTTCGAATCAACTCTACATTTTCTTCAGATAAATCTATTGAGGCGGGAGTACCTCAAGGAAGTATTCTATGACCCACCTGCTCAATAATTAAAATAAAACATTATCGTATGTTGCTGTCAAGTGTAGTATTTGTTGATACAAGCTTCTGTTAGAAATAAAATAAGATTGCTACATTAATAGGCTATAAAACTTAATATTTATTACTTTAATCGTAAAGGTATTTTTTACTTATAATTGATTTACATTGTTTTAATGCTGTTTGTGTTCTTATAGTACGCCGAGACGATGTCAGGAAGTATATAGAGTAAGAGGAGGTCCCACTCGATACCTACTAATTTAAAAACCGCAATTGAAAATTATCTAAAAAAATGTTTTTCTGTTATTTCATTGTTATAATTGTGTTAAACACCCCATATTACTGTTAATTACATTGAAACTATATTAAAACATATTAACATATACTATTTCGTTCTTCCATCAGTAAATCGAATCCATTTTCAGAGGATTCGATCCAGCTCTAATGATCGTAAAGCGACAAATGAATTTTTTACAATAGATATCTCTTAAATAGATATAGTTAGCAATATACTTTGTAGTTAGCATGAGAATATATGTACCTACACATAACTAGCAATTAGCTTGGATATTAGATGTTGACTGAAATACTATGTATTTGAATAAAGACCAAATAAATAAACAGACAACAGACAGAAGTGTAGAAAATAATACGAGACGCAAAAAAACAACTCCAACTGGTAACACCATATGAGTACTTGCGAGTTATGTTTATAACTGACTAGCTGACCCGGCAAACATTGTTCTGCTCAAAAATAATTTGTTTATGTACACACATCTTTTGAATATGAGCCAAATCAGACCATAAATACACATTTTCGAAAATATCTCGACTCCAGCACTACCTACCGGCTCCATTTTTTGTAAAAATATTTCTTTCCATGCAACTAACATATTATATTCTGAGTATGAGCCAAATCGAACTATAAATACAGTTTATCGAAATATCTCAAACCCAGCGCCACCTACTGTAAAATGGTTGTTCAGAAACTTTCACACACAACAACTCATCAAAGTCATCGCAATCGGATAAATGGTATAGGAACGCATACGGGACAAACAAAGAAATATTGATTTTTATATAGTGTGTCGGCAGATTGAGTTCACATAAGGTGTAAATAATAAAAAATATTCGACTTAGAAGCTGATATTCTAGGATTTGCTATTGCTTGTTCTCAAATCAAGATTTTGAGAAAATCAATGAAATTAATTAATATACAGAGTGTTGTTCAAATCGATTTTTAAAAAATGGTTAAGAGTAAACTACTTTTATTAGAAGAGATAACCAAAAAAAGTATTAAGAAAAGTTGTTTAGAATTAAGAGTAGTGGCAGATTCTCAATTTTCAGACAAATCAGCCTACTTTGATTTTTTTAAATATTTTTTAGTTTTTTATACCAATATACCTTTTATCGTGGCTGTAGGAGGCACCCTAACTGGTTCATGAACTAAGATGTTAAAAAAATAATTGATTGCCTCCTACAGCTACGATAAAAGGTATGTTGGTATAAAAAATAAAAAATATATTAAAAAATCAAAGTAGGCCGATTTGTTTGCAAATTGAGTCTACCATCTCTCTTAATTCTAAACAACTTTTCTTAATACTTTTTTTTGTTATCTCTTCTAATAAAGGTAGTTTACTCTTGGCCATTTTTTAAAAATCGATTCGAAAAACACCCTGTATATTAATTAATTTGATTGATTTTCTCAAAATCTTGATTTGAGAAGAAGCAGGAGCAAATCCTAGACTATCAGCTTCTAAGTCGAATATTTTTTACTATTTATACCTTACGTGAACTCAATCTGCGGACACACTGTATATAGATTTCCATAACCACGCTTGGATGAAGACTTTAATTATAGTTAACGTCGTAATGGAATGCACCAATATTGAAATCAGCGTACAGTGTTCATCTGGATCGAGCAGTGCGTACTCAAGCGGTTTCTAGTCTTGCTTCCCGTTGCTCGTCTGTTTCAGACGAACGGGCTTGAGCAGTGCGTACTCGAACGGGTTCCAGTCTTGCTTCTCGTTGCTCGTCTGTTTCTGAAGCTCGTGATGCCCTTTTCTTTGGTGCTTGAGATGTAGATCGACCAATCGCTTATCGTTTGGGTGGCATAATTGATTTGATAGCGAAAGTAATGCTCTGTGAGGACTGTTACAAATGCACTTGGAATAAACACGAAAATGCGTGTAATATCTATTATCTAATCTCAACAGGCAATTGAAATTTCACAATCAACACCACTTGTTATGTCACACACGAATTGAAATGTCACTGTTTGTATTTGATTCAATTCAAATCTGTCAGTTCTCATACACCGAAAACAATGATTATGCTAATTCAGAAACCTTTGCTGGCGTGCGCACAACAACTCACCAAAGTTTCATCGCAATCGGATGAATGGTATAGAAACGCATACGGGACAAACAAAATTAACATTCATTTTTATATATATATAAGAAGATTATATATACAGATAGTAATGGGACCTGGAGCTGGAGATAACAAACGGAATCAGAAAAACATCAAAAATATACCGTGCACTGAATAAAACGATTTTCAGAAAAAGCAATAGACAAACAAAATCCACGTATATAATACACTAACAGTACCACAGTTGTTTATATGCCAGTGAATTATGGGTGATCCACATAAACATTAAAGCGCAATAACTGCTGCTGACATGAAGCAATTGAGAAACATTGCAGGAAACACACGAATGGAAATTAGAAACAAAAACATTAGAGAAACTTTACACCAAAAACCAATACCTTTCAAAATGGGAAAAATAAAGATAAATTGGTTTGGACACATAAGAATGGATCAGAATAAGACCGGTAAAGATGGACCGATGGTGGATGCAAAAAGAGAGAAAAAAAAGGAAAGCGAAGACCAAGGAAAACAGGATTAAAACATAGGAAATAAGAAGAACAAAAAGAAAAACAATGAATTACATGAAACAGATACAAAGGGAGAGGAAGATATGGAAGAATTGAATTGCAGAATGAGAAAGCAAAATGAACTCCAATAAGGAGATATACGGAGAAGAAGGAACTAATAGAAAGTGTACGCATTGCAGACACAAAGCTAAAACTGAGGTTATTATGCGCATGCTCAAAAGCTACACATTTAAAGTGTTGTACTTTTAAATATAACAAATCGTATTATTTTCTGTTAACGGTTAACTTTTTCATATGTAAAAAAAAAACAAGTCAAAACCATACCATTTAACATGCAGGATATGCTGAAAGTTAAATGTAAAGAATAAATTGTACAGTACCTTATTGGATAAATGGCGTTCACGGTTTGGAGATACAACCACATCATGGCCAGTAGTTTGCATAGATCCAACTGGAGTGCTCTGTCAAACAACAAAACATATTTAAGTATGTAAAGACAGCAGTCCATCTCCGCAATACAACTTCAGCATTTAATTGAGAGTTATACAGAACATTTGATAATTAGTGGCGGTTTATTAGTAGCTACTACTTGCTTGTACATAATGTACAAAGCGCAAATACAATAATGCTTTACATTTACAAACAACTCACTGTCTACGGTTATGCTATAAAGATCTGATAATTGCACAATTACTTTTTAGTTAGCAGGAAAACATAACCACCTTATTTCTTCTAAAATGGCTTACAAATTTAAACATCAATAATATTTTATAATTAGTATCTTTATAAATTATAAGGTTGTAATTGAATCTACACAGTCAATTATACTCATCTTCTTAAATTTTAACTTCAGCTTTACAAAGTTTAAAGCCCCTGCCACACTATAATTTTTTTTATAAAAAGAAAGTGACGTCACGTTTTATAAAAATATTTTTAAGGCATATTCCACTGTCAAAATGTGGTCCAATGTGTTTATAAAAATGTGATCAGCTGTTTGACGCTAAACTGAGAAGTGAGGTTGGTTTGAAAATGCCGCCCCTTTGCAAGCTTTTACGCTTCTCTTTTTCGTTTTCCAATAGCTGGCCACACAGGCAAAGATCGATCTGCCGGTTTGGAACGCCATGGTGCAAACTGACGGATCTATCTTTGCATTAGTAAGGTATTGCGCGTGCTAGATTTAACCTGCACAGACCTGTCTGAGAGTTAGCACCACGGTTCAAACTCACGTGGTCACAAACATACAGTTTTATCTGTCCAGTGTTCTTCCGCACACTGAAAAGAATAATATTAATAAAATTTTAAATAAGGGTATTTTTAATGAACTCACAAGAACAAACTTCTTGGAATCTTTTGAAGCATTGTTGAATAATGACATTTATGAAGTTGGTGATGTGATTATCTTAAGAGATTTTAATGTGCATTATACAAAAATGGAAGACAGTACTACGAGAAGGTTTAAGAATATCATACATCGGGCTGGATTTACACAATTAATTACAGAACCAACCAGAATAGTAAATAATTGTGAAAGTTTAATTGATCTAATTGTGACAAATCGGTTTGATCTTAAACCAATTATGGATTTTAAATGGCCAAAAATTACGGATCGCGATATAATTGGGACAGATTTAGTGAATAATGTTACTACTGGCAGGGATGTGAAAACATATAAAGTAAGAGACTGGTCTGATACAAAACTGAATGCTATAAAGGAAGAATTGTTGGAAAAGACTTGGAGCTATGACTCAGTGGATGTTGATATAATATACAGGGTGAGGCACATAAAGTGTTACAGAGCAATAGGACTCAAACTATTGATCATATCCAAAAATGTTTCAGACAAAAGTTTCAGTGTTCGAGAAGGCCGTCATACTGGACCACCCTATTTTTTTATCGGTGGATTCGCTGAAGCTACGTCAAGGTCAACTCCAGATTTTTAAATGGAACTGTGTACTTTTTTTTCGATGACATTATTACCGATTTTAAGACAAATTCAGCTACCTGCAACACAAGGTGATTCTAGTTAGCCAAGTATGAAGATAGTAAAAAAATCTAAAAATATCGGAATAATCATTTTCAAAGGATCCACTAACCTTGGTTTGGTTCTACCTACAGAAGATGCTCGAAGTGATGACCCTCGACTTAAAAGCACTTGTTAATTCGCTGATGAAAAGACCGTCTAACTTCAGCTAACATTTGTGGTGTAATTTCGGTACATGCTCGTCGTATTCTGTCTTTCATGTCGTCAGGCGTGGTAGGTGCTACCACCATTACGCGATCTTTGACAAAACCCCATAAAAAGTAATCTACTGATGTTAGATCTGGCGATCGAGGTGGCCAAGCTACAGGACCGCCTCGTCCTATCCACTTTTCGCCAAAAATCTCATTCATCACTTGTCTTAAACACAGAGCATAATGGGGTGGTGCACCGTCGTGTTGACTCGTGTTTGTTGCACTGTTGCATTTTTCGATTTTTCGACTATTTTCATACTTTGCGTGACTAGAATGACCTTGTGTTTTAGGTCGCTGAATTTGTCTTCAAATCGGTAATAATGTCATCGAAAAAAAAATACATGGTTCCATTTAAAAAAGTGGAGTTGACCTTGACGTAGTTTCAGCGCCTCCACCGATAAAAAAATTGAGTGGTCCAGTATGACGGCATTCTCGAACACTGAAACTTTTGTCTGAAACATTTTTGGATGTGATCAATAGTTTGAGTGCTATTGCTCTGTAACACTTTATGTGCCTCACCCTGTATAATACTTTTAGCACTAACGTAACAACTGTAGTTAACCATATATCACCTAAGAGAGGACCTACATCACTCAAAAAAATGATTGGTTTGATAAAGAAATAAAAATGCCCAGAAGTTACGTGATATAGCATATCAACGATTTAAATTTACTCGAATGGATGTTGACTGGGAACAGTATAAACGTCGCAGACACAGAGTTGTGGGCTTAATAAGAAATAAGAAAAAAAGCATATCTAGAAAGAAATATTGACTTATGTAAACAAGATAGTAGAAAGATGTAGAAAACTTTGAAAATGATTGTATCTGGCACCAAGAAGTAAATAAGTGGAGACATAGATTTTGGAAATTATACTGGACCAATGGAATCCAAGTTCAACCAGTTTTACTGTGATAGCATCAAGAATATTGTTGAAAATATTGAAACTGTTAATGAAAATTGGAAACACGATAGATTGGGTGGTATCACTGTAAGTTTTAATCAATTCCAACCCATTACATTTCTTGAACTGTCTAAAATTGTCGCAAATTTAAAAAATAAATCATCTTCTAGTTTACTCAACGCAAAAATTATAAAGAATCTTTTTGACGTTATTGGATACCCTATGCTGAACTTAATAAATACATCATTATCTGTAGGTCATATACCTGAAAATCTCAAAATCAGTACAATTTGTCCAATCCAAAAAGTATTAAGGCCAAGCAAACCGGAAGAGTTTAGACCTATCAATGTGCTGCCAACTGTGGAAAAAGTGCTGGAAATAGTGGTGCATAATCAAATTATCCAATACTTCGAGGATAATAATCTTTTGTACATGGGACAATCTGGTTTTCGTAAACGTCACTCGTGTGAAGCTGCAGTGAAATATGTGTGCACAAGATGGAGAAGCGATTTAGATAAGAATATGGCTGTGTTAAGTGTATTTGTTGATTTACAGCGTGCTTTTGAAACCATTGATAGGGAAATTATGCTACAGAAATTGAAATATTATGGAATCAGGGGCACTGCCTTGAAATGGTTTGATAGTTACTTGAATAATAGAGGTGACAAAACTAAAATTCAAAGTAATATATCTGAGGTTGTAGACAGTGTTTATGGTGTTCCACAGGGCAGTGTACTTGGTCAATTGTTATTCATAATTTATGTGAATGATATTTACTTTAAGTATAGATAATTGTTTTGTTAATCTCTTTGCAGACGACACTCTATTGTCGATATCTGGTTATGCGTTGAGTGAAATAACTGAAAAACTCAATAGTGCACTTAGTAAATTATACAGATGGTTTGTATTAATAAATTAAGACTAAATGTTACCAAGACAAAATGTATGCTATTGGGTTCAAGTACTAAGTACAATCAATTTGTGTCACGTAAACTTGGAGTTACTATTAATGGGTGTAATATTGATCTCGTTAAGTCAATAAAATACCTTGGAGTTACTATTGACTCACAACTTAAATTTACTAATCATATCGATGAACTCTGTAGAAAAATCGGTAAAAAACTTGGTTTCTTTAGACGAGTTTCAAGTGAACTGTCAGGGTGGGACAGACAAGTTGTTTTTAATATGATTGTTCAGCCACATTTTACTTATTGTCAGACAGTACTCTTTATGTGCAATAAGACTGATGTTTATAGGCTCAGTGTACTGAGAAATAAGGGAATGCGGATAGTATTGAATTGTAACTATATGACGCCAATTAATATCATGTAGGAACAGTTGCAGTGGTTGCCCTTTAAAATCAAAATTCAACGCTCTGTACTGATTTTTATTCACAAGATACAGCATGGTCTGGCTCTACGTTATCTAATATACTTTTTAGATGTTAGAGCTAGTTTTACTAATCACAATCTTAGAAATAAATGTAACTTTAATATCAGCAAAGTGAACAAGAGTGTTTCAATGAGGTCCATTTTTTACAATGGGTTGAGTTTATACAACAATCTTCCTGCAGAAATAAAGAATTGTGAGGGTATTAAGGGTTTTTCAAATAAAATCACTGAAAAACCTTAGAATAAAAAAATGTATAATGGGCACTTAATTACGCGATACTGTACTGATTTTCTTTTTTTTGTGTTATGTGCAATTTATGATCTTTTTTGTAATGAATGTTTTTTTATGTAGCTAATTAGCTAAATAAACCTTTACTTACTTACTTACTTAACTGATTTAATTTAATTTAATTTAATTTTAATTTAATTTTAATTTAATTCGCACTCAGACAACAGGCCAATTATAGGCGTCGCTGTGCAGTTATGAGGACTTCCAACCCCACTAACGACTGTCATGATGTTGTATGACCGCCGAGACCAACTTTTTTCCGTGATAGCCGTACCACGAGGCGCCGAGAGATGCAGCCGTGGAACTCCCATCCAAGTTCTGACCAGAGACAGCGTTGCTTAACTCTACTGATCAAACGTGGACGCTTGTTCAAGCTACACCACTCGGAACCCATGATGTTGTAGATAATATGAATAGACATGTACCTCAAATCTACATGCCAGGCTAATACCATTTGTACTATAATAATGAGTCATCATTTACTGGTACTTCAGCCCATTCTCCATTGCCTTCTCCAACATCATCAAATTCAGATGATGCAGCAACGTATTATACGAGCATAGGGCAAGATGTGCAAAGAAGGTCGTTTTAATTTGAAAACTTTATCATCTTGTCTTTTCTTATTGTTTATTTATCCTTTTTTTATATAGTAAGTTTAATCATAATGTTTTTTATTATTATAAGTAACTTTGTATTTGCACTTTTTTGTTTGAAAATATATTTGACCTAAAATTATAAAAACACAATTTTTTTACCTTTATATAATCTACCTTCAATACATCAAAAATCACAGCACATGTTTCTGTTATCAAATACCCTAGTGCCTGTGCAGAAATTCCTACCAAAAATTTTAAATCTTCATATAACCTTCCCGCAGTGAGGAAACGAAGAGTAGCCATTAAGCGTTCTTGAGGACTTATTACTTCTCACATTACAGTGTTTTGTTTTATGCGTTCTTCCAATACATATAATAAAAGGTCATAGGCTTCTATATCCATTCTCAAATAGTTATGGAAATCCTCATTGTCCCTTAGTTCTTTTATTAAGGGAAGATGGCATAGTTCTTCTTTTATAAGCAAATAATTTTTCACCCATTTAGAACGTCGCTTTCGTGTACTACTTCATTCCATATTTAGGTAAATTAAAGTACAACATAGAGCAAGATTCCTTTTCTTTTTAAACATTTTATTTATTCTGCATCAACTAAGTACTGTATGATCTACAAAAGGCTTAAAAAATTGTGTAAATCCAACCATGGACCGTTCGGGAAAGCAACAGACCGATTTTGGTTCGATATGCAAATATATCTGTAGTTTTCGTACACCAAGATACAGTTTAGCCAGGACGGATCAACTCTACAGATTGGCCCGCAGATTTTTGGAACTGTGCGTTAGTAGATGACCATGATTTGGTCCGTGGTGGTTTTAACCTACGGATTGATCTGTCACGGTTCAAACTGGTAGATTGATCTTTCCGTGTGTGGCCAGCTAATAGAAAATCTATATGTGAACCAAAGATTACTATTTACAGAGCTGCAACAAGTTTGGTGTGATTACGCTCTTTGTCAAATGTTGGTTTAGGGTTAGGTTTATATGCAAAATTATATAAGGTGGATTCACCTTGGCATAATTCCATTGATGTGGCGTTTGTTCATTAGATGACATGCCTGACATATTTAATTAAGTAAAATCAAACTGAAACAAAAATTACATGCTATCCACAACACAAACGTCAATCCAAGATACATGGCAAAAATGAGATTATGTGTTTAGCGTTCAAACTTCAAACAGCAGTTTCCAGCGCCGTTTCAAATTCCCAGTAGATTAGACTTAGCCTTCAACATACAACGAAATACCTGCTTTTACAAAAATTATAGAAACCGTTCTATTCTAAAAGTTTCTATAAAAACCTTTTACGTGACGTCATCAAAATACAGTTGCCGTAATCAGATAATTGGGTGACGTCATTTTTATAAAACTGTGGGCTGTCACACTATCAAAATACTGTTTATAATTTTTTTTTATAAAAATGTTTACAGTGGAACAGGCTTAAAACATACCAGTACAATTAGCTTTAAAGCAACCGTTGACATTTTATGAGTTCCATATAGTGAATACAGGGTGCAGAGGAGAAGATTTATATGAGGAAGTTACGATGTATTGCAATTTTGTAAAGCTAAATTTCTTTTTGGAATGAAGTTTTTGACTACACAGCAGGACTACCTACATAAGTATGCTACATTCGATCAGCGTCAGAGTAGTGATATTTTGTTGTATTCTATCTAAAGCAAACACTACGTTTGTTATAGTACTATATTGAGTATACTGATATGTAGTTGGAGTATCATTTAATATCTTTGTTTAATAAGTAATGGGTTCACAAAAACATTTGTCATAAGTAAAGGGCAGATTAATATGCATAAAAAAAGTCAAATTTATACGCATATATGCATTAAAAATGTAAAAAATTTGCAGTCAGTTTTTAAAAATACGCAACATTATATGCAAAATGTGCGTACCAAGAAATAATAAAACAACCTGTAGACTATTAAACAAAAACTTTTGTTAAGCGAAAAAGATTCTTAATGAAATAAAAAAAATTAAGTAATAAAGTATTAGTTTAATATTAACTACAAATAATTTTACGATCAATTGGTAAATTAAATACATTTCATTCTGATTCATCGCTTTTCTGCCTATAACAACTTACAATGAAGTGCGTCTCCAATCTGTTTATATTACATCTTTGTCGCCTATCAGATAAAATATATTTATAACTTGAAAAGCTCCATTCGACATCAACAGATGTAAGTGGAGCGTTTTTCAACACTGATCCAATGTTTGAATCGATTTCCAATTCTACCGATTCCCCAGAAATAATTTTAAAACTTGGTACCCTTCGTTTTTCTTTGAAACTTCATTGAGTTTTTCCAATGTCTTTACCTATTTGACCATGAACTTCGCTACAAGATATACTAAATTTTTTATTAATTCAACAGAGTCTGTAAGCGAAAGGCCTTCCGCCTCTAATTTTAAAATTGTTTCGGACACAAAGTGGTAATTGGCGCTTATAAATGCTAATTGTTGCGGTAAGTCTATTTTATTTAGAATACCTTTTGCTTCCGTAATTGAACGAGATTCATCGGAAAATTCTAAAATTATCTATATATTTAAAACGCGAAGTGTTTTCTTTCGACATCTATTTTGAAATTTCCACCGGGCCGATTTCGATAATTTTTTTTTAAATGAAAGTCGTCACAGTGTAGATGTGCATAAAAGTCCTAAATTGCATATAACTGCATAACTTTTAGAGAAAACCCGAAATATTGTAGCACGTAAGTGACGTAGCTTTACAGCGCGTAGCAGTAACAATCAACAACACACACCTCAGAGCCTATCTGAATCGCTGAATCAGGCTGAGGTCGACTTGAGAGAAGACTTTTTCTCTCGCTCAACTTTATCTAGAATGTTTAGGGGTCACTTCTCCAAAAAAACTTAGTGGTGCTCAAACCCGAAGGGAAAACTATACTATACTAAACAATATCGTCTACAAAGAATCTTAGTTTTTTTACCCTCTATTCGACGGGATTGACTTTTACTTCACAGATCGTTACATAACAGAATCTGGGGAAAGTAAAAAGTTGCAATTCGCCATATTAGTTCTTGTTACAAATAGGGTCAAATCATTTTCCGGGCTTTTCGAAATTCATTCCTCCAAAAGAGCTAACTGTGTGAGACCTGTTTTTCTAAAGATCTACACCGAGAAAACTACTACAGGTAGGAAGCTGAAATTCGACATATTAGTTTGTTTTACAAATCAGATCAAGTAAATTTCAAGGTTTTGCAGATTTCATCCCCGAAAGGAGTTAAATGGGACAAATATGTTTTTCTAAATATCGCCACAAGGAAACTACTTCAAGTATAGGAAGTTGAAATTGAGCATATTAGAACATATTTCAAATCGGGGCAAATCATTTTTAGGGTTTTGGAGAATTCATCCCCGAAAAAGGTTAAATGAAACAAATCTATTTGTCAAAATATGTCCACGGGAAAACTACTACAGGCAGTAAGTTGAAATTCGGCATTTTAGATCGTTTTACTAATTGAAAATCATTTTAAAGGATTTTCGAAACACATTCCCTCAAACTGGTTAAATAGGCTAGAAGTGTTTTTCTAAAAATAACCACAAATGATCTACTACAGGCAGGAAATTGAAATTCAGTATATTAGATCGTTCAAATATAACTCCCGCAAGGGTTAAATGGGGTAGATGTGTTTTTCTAAAGATTGCCATAATAGGGTAACTGCTGTAGGTAGAAAGTTGATTCGGCACAGTAGTTCGTTTTACACATCGAATTAAGTCATTTCCAGGGTTTTTCGAAATGTATATCCTCTCAAAGGGATTAAATAGGGTAGATGTGTTTTTCTAAAGATCATCACGAGATAGATACAGGTAGGAAGTCGAAATTCGCCAATTAGTTCGTTTTACAAATCATTTTTAGGGTTTTGCAGAATGCATCTACTCAAAAGAGTTAAATGAGATAGATCTGTTGGTGGAGTTTTGGTGTAGAAGCGAATATTTGGACATTTAAGCCCGCGTCAATTGGCGGAGTTAGCTGCAAGCAAGCTTCTGCAAAAAAAAATTCCGTGCACATGGCCCATATTATTGGGGCGAGTTATTTTGAAGTTTTGTCCGCTCTCGCTTGAAGCGCATGTCGCTTATTTAAATGAATTTTTTTGCCGTTCCTACACTACCAGCAGCCCTCAAAATTCTCAATTTTAGCCCTAAAAACCGAATATTGCGATGAAATCAACAACAAAATTATATATCTCTTTTCTGAATATGATAAACAATATTGAGTGTGAATACAATTATATCACACAAGGTTACATTTTATAATTTTCTAAATTTCTAAATTTATTTAACCGAAAAATTGAAATTTTAAAACTGAAAATAGTAAATGCAATAATTAAACTTACTGTTTTACTGCAAGCTTTGCAGAATACTCCATCGCCATCCACCTCAAGCTCGTGATAACGTTTTATCCACAATATTACTTTTGACATTTTGTCTATTATTTCACAAAAATTGGAGATTTAACACACAATATTTTAAACGCTAAAAGAGCGATTGTTGTTACACGGTACACTAATGCACAATGATTGACAAAAGGTTCCGATTTTACTTAAAATTTATCTTTTCCCCTGCTTAGTTCATAGTTCAACACGCTAAACCCCTTCAAGCACTTAATGTATTTTTCTAAGGATATTGGTAGCAGTCAACAAACAAATAGCATTCTTGACAGTATTGTTACTCACTGAATGTCCATTTAAATAAGATACTCATTTTAAGCAGCTTACCTTTCTTAATTACGAGAATTTCTACAGGTTTTCTCACTTAGATTTTAATCTTTTATTTAAAAAGTTTCATTTATTGTGCTCTCTTGAGATAAGCGAAAAAAAATTTTGAGTAAAATATAAGATTTATTTAGAAATGCACAAATTATGAACATTTTACAAAAAGATGAACATAACTGTAAATATAAGCAAAATTAAATTGGTGTCGTATAACTCCAATTAATGTGATTCACCTAGATACGGAAGGATTTTTTTACATCAATATTCGACAATATGCATTTTGCAGTTAATCCGTTCTTTAGTCATATGTATATTAGCCAACGGTAGAGAATTTAAGAGCTTTCACGTTAAAACTGAAAACAGGTTATCTTTCCATTCCGTGCCAGGGAATATTACTGCTACTGCTATTACTGTACTAACCTAACCTTAAAAATGTCACCAACGTCACTTTTGACAGCTGTTTGAATTTGAACACTGCAAAGGTTATTACAAGATTTCGTAAAACATACCTTCACATGACAAAAAAGCTGAAGCTTATTTTATTTGCTAATTTTTTGGGTATATTTTACAAAATCTTATAATTTTTGCAGTGTTACATAGCTGTCAAAAGCGATATTAGTGGTTTTAAGGTTAGGTTAGCACACTGTAAAAAATATTAGAAGTCGCAGCCTGCTCTGGGTCATGTTGAAAAAAAGAGACTGTACAGCATTAAATATTTTATGTGAATGTTTTTCGCATTATCCATTCTAGTCTGTATATTATGAGAAATATTTGGAAAACGGATTTCCAAATATGTTTATACTGACTGTACAAGAAAAATCTTATAGTGCATTATGACAAAGTTTCAAGATGATGCATAAATGTAGTTGTTGCTTTGTATAAAATTGGGATCTATTACTACAGTTTGAACATGAAATACTCCAAACATTTGTCCAAAAATAAGCGAGAACAGTTTTGGTTTTGCCTTTTTCAGATAAAATTGGACTAATTGCCATTAAAAAATATGGAAAACCAATTAAAGAATTTTATTCACCATCATTAACAAAAGCTACAGAATTCTGAAAAATATGTATGGGAAAAATGTTCTCAAGTGAGTTCCAAAAAAATCATAAATAGTCATTTTAACTACTGTAATCACCTTCCATAGCCCCATTTTTTGTCGAACGAAAATTATAAATGTCGATACTGTTTATTAAATGAAAAAGTAATAGATACTGTAAACCAATGGTGTGCTACTCTAAAATACAACATGCAGTGTCTCAATGATTTTAAGACGTAAAGATGTTGTAAGTGTGAAAATTACAAGGTCTTAATTTATATCAATTAAATCGATTGCCTACAAAATGTCTCATGCAAGTTTATTTGGCCTCTTCCATACAAAACAATTACGATTGTGTATTTAATTTGGTCAGAGGTACTTTTTACTTTTTAAAATAAGATAATCTGCATTTGCAGAACCCACTTCGGATGTACAGGGTGGCCAGATAAGAATGCAAAGTGCTGTATCTCGGAAACTATTCGTCGTAGAGACTTTCGGTAAAAAATTTTATGACTAAAGTGGCCAAAAGAAGACCGTGGAAAATATTTTCAGATTTCCAAAATGGTCACCAGGGGGCGTAACCGCCATCTTAAACCTTTAAAGTGATTTTTCACTGAAATCCACCTAGTAAATGTTACCAAAAGATATATGCTTATTAAAGCTAAGCTTTACTCGTAACATTTACTAGGTGGATTTCAGTGACAAATCACTTTAAAAGTTTAAGATGGCGGTTGCGCCCCCTGGCGACCATCTTGGAAATCTGAAAATATTTTCCACGGTCTTCTTTTGGCCACTTTAAAGTGATTTTTCACTGAAATCCACCTAGTAAATGTTACCAAAAGATATATGCTTATTAAAGCTAAGCTTTACTCGTAACATTTACTAGGTGGATTTCAGTGAAAAATCACTTTAAAAGTTTAAGATGGCGGTTGCGCCCCCTGGCGACCATCTTGGAAATCTGAAAATATTTTCCACGGTCTTCTTTTGGCCACTTTGGTCATAATTTTTTTTACCGAAAGTCGTTACGACGAATAGTTTCCGAGATACAGCACTTTGCATTCTTATCTGGCCACCCTGTACACATGTAGTTAAAATGAAAGAAAAAATTTCTACTACTACTATAATAAATAAAATGTGTGATTTGTATCGGTTGGACTTATTTAAAAACATTTTAAAGGTAATTTCAATTTTGTCACCGAATTATTCAACTGTTTTATATTTAGTAACTATTTTCTGTCTCTTATGATTTGTGATTTTCAAATTACAATTAGTATCGTATATCTACATATCTACTTAAAATGAATATATCTCTACATGTATATTAAGTAATAAAATATTCGTCTCCTGCTGCTGCACTCTGCATTATGTTCACTCATTTCAAATTTATATTCAAGCACTAAAAACAGCAAAAAGTACAATACCTTGGCAGACTTATTTTTAACAATATTAGATGGAGGTGCGTTTCGAATTTGATGTAAAATGTATAAATTCGGAGGCTGCTCCAGAAGTTATGTAAGTAAAAGTATATTTTGAAAAACAATAACAAATGCATAAAATATAGAAAAAATTACTACCATTGTCTTTCCTGTCCAGTCGAATTCTCCATCATCTACATATCCACGACGTTCAAACAAATCTGTGAATAATTTGCGGAGGTATTCGTAGTCGGGAGTTTCAAAAAAATCTAATCTTCGCACGTATCGAAGATACTGCGCCATTTCTTCAGGATGACCTTCGCAGAGCACATCAATTGGTGTCGCACGTTTCGTATCTCCAATCTTTTGGTATCTCTCTTTTAGTGTATCAGCCTGCATAAGAGAAATTAAAACACTCAAAATACGACAATTTATGGATTTTACAATATCGTCTCACCTTCAGTCCCTGCCAAGGTAACGATCCACGAAGAAAATACATAAACATATGTCCGAGGGCTTCTAGATCATCACGACGTGACTGTTCCTTTCCCAGATGTGTATTAATCGACATGTAACGAGCGGTGCCAGTAAGTGATTTGTGTTCTCGGTATGGGATGTGTTTGTTCGTTTCTAACTCTATGTATTCTTTAGCTAACCCAAAGTCTGCAAACATGCGTAATTTAAAAATGCGTTCTTTACAAATAAACAGGGTCATACCTATTATGTGGATAATTTTTTCTCTTTTTGTACTTGCACGGCCAATAAGGAAATTTTCAGGCTTTACATCGCGATAAATTAAGTGACGGCCATGCACATATTCAATTCTATGTAACTGCAAAAGAAGGCACATTAATTATTTGAATACATTGTTATAGGTATTACAGCTATATAATTAATCTTTTTAATCCTGAGATAGTTGTCTTGCATAGCCAATAGCAAAATAACATTATATTACTGCCTTATTTCATTCGATTTTATAAAATTTTACATAAATCCTATACTTTTAAAAAATTAATTACTTCTTACGCAATTAAAAGCAATAACGAAATAAATAATGAATAAAATAAAGGAAGGAATGCCGTTAATTGAATATCAATATATAAAATTTAATGCAGCTGCATTATAGAACATTAAATAGATAGTCACTGAAAATGACAAAGATTATAAAATTATTTTTTAAATTATGATACTATAAATAGGAAATTTGAAACAGGATTTTTAATAAGTAGAACATGACTACATGTAGTAGTAAATATCAACCTACTAAGAAGTAGAATAAGCTATAAACCGAATCGATTCCTAAAGACATGAGATCATGACATATGAAGCAAAACGTTCCCAACAAGTTCTCTCGAGCATTGATTACTCTGTAAAAAAATCACGAGCTAAACATTTTAAATGAAACATATAATGTTTTATTTGGTGTTCTAAAATACCACAATTCTGTTACTAAATGAAGACACAGTGAGATTTAAGTATCATTTATAGCCGAAGTTCTCAAACTTCTTTCGAATACCAATCAAATATCTATGTGAACAATCATTACCTATACCCCATTCACTTCATTTCTCATTCTGAGCAAGTTTTGCATGTAAGGCATGCATATTTAGTAATAAAAAATTATCAAAGTCGTTCTTCTTAATTTGAGGGAATTGAAGTTGTTCAAAATAACATAACTGATCCCTCCAGTTCCAAGATGCTACAAATTAGTTTTCTATAACTATATAGGTCATTAAGATTTGAGACAGCCAAATCTGTAACCTAAGTTACAAATATCAACAGTAAACGTTGATTTCATTAAAATTTAGATCATAAGATGTATGTAAGTACAATGTAGAGGTTATATGCAAGTAAAATTTGACAACTGTTTCTGCAAAGCTTGAAATTGTAAAATTGTGCGATGTCTAGCTTAAAAAACTCGGCTGATTATCATCTGAGAATAAATTTGCCCCGTAGAAAATGTGACAAAATGCGCTAGAAGAGGCTTAATAACAAAAAAAGATTCATGTTAAAGACATGACACATTGATTATAACATTTATAAAAACAGCAAAAACACTATGTCTCTCTGATACCAATTTTCTGTAGATTCATATTAGTGATCTAGTCACAGCTGATACTTGTATCTTGAGTTGCAGATTTTGTTGTATCTTGAATCTGAATGAACTATAAAGTACTTTTCACAGGTTATAAAATGTCAATGTCATTTTAAAATTAGTAATTTTTTGTAACTAATTATTTGATACACTGGAAAAAATATTCATATCAAGGCCTGCTCAGAATCACAAATGAAGTGAATGGTGTATTTACTAGTGATGTCAAAAAAGTAACTATTCGGTACACAAGTACTCGTTATTCGACAAGATCCGAAGTTACGGATATCAACTTGCAAGAGTATTCGTTACATTTTCAAAACAGTTGTGCTGTAGTTTAACTAGAACACTGTATATGTAGGTAATATCGACCTCCATCTTGTTTCCAGCTTGGTTAAGGTAAACAGTATCTAAACGGAAGAGTTTGATTATCAAAATATCATCTTTTAAGCCTTTTAATTTGGTTAGAGCAAATCAAACCACTCAGGAAATGTGAAATATGTGGTTGGTTTTGCTAAATAATATTATATTTAATAAATAAACGTGATATTGATAATAAATCTAAGCACGGCCTGCTGAATTGTATGATAAACGTCACTTTATACGGCCTGGGCGAAAATTTCAAATTTGCAGTGTAACATCAGTTACCACATTTACTTCGATGCAAATATTTGATTAAATTTTGCAACGTTTCTTAGCATTTTACAACAATAATATAATAATATAAATTAGGTATTGTTCTGTGAATATAACCCTCCCGTGTACTTTCTACTTTGGTTTTATATTGTGTTTTTTGATAAGTTTTCTGCTGGTTTTTTTGTGTATTTTCTCATCTACATTATTCCCGTTCACCGTAAAATTTGATGATTATTTTTGGTACAAAGGTACGAATTTAGGTTAGCTGCAGTTTCAGATTTGTGTGTACCTAGTACAAACATTCCTGTGTAATGAAAAAAATGTGTGTAGACGGTAACAAGAGGGTTAATTAATTCGTTTTTATTGTTTACGATTCCGTTTGGTGGTGTTAAAATGGGAAGCAGTTCTAGATACGTTTAGTAGGTGTTGTATTGCAATGAAATAATGCAATGCACAAATGTCCTATTACACGATGACAGCTCGTAGAATTATTAACAATTCTGGAAAAAATCGAAGTAAAACACACTTCCCAAACGATATCTCACATTTCCAGACTATTTGAATGCTCTAACCTAATTAAAACGCTTAAAAGTTAATGTTTTGGTAATCAAACGTCTGTTTTACATACACGAAATGTGTTAACTTCCACTAACGCACTACATATACAGTGCTCTACTTCCACCAAGCTGGAAACAAGATCGAGGGCGATATTACTCATACATATAGTGCCTTAGTTTAACCAAAGAGTATTTGGTTTAACCCATGGTGTAAGAGATTAAGGTGGATCGACTCGAATTTCAAGCTGGCTAAATTTTGTCGTAGTTGACAAATGTTTCGCTAACTGGCGAAAGTGTCTCAGTGTACAAGACCAACTAAAACTAAATTTACGTCAACAATAATGGCGCCGTACCAACACGTCAAATATTGACATGTAAAGTGAAGTCATATTTCAAAAGTGTTTGAACTCTTCGAAATGAAATCACCCCTTGGAAAAAATGAGGGATTATCTTCTAGTGTACGACGTCCACTTTGAACTACCGTTCCTAGAGCCAGTAATGCAGGTGGGATTGAAATTTGACAACAATATTTTTGGTGCAAAGGTACGAATTTAGGTTAGCTGCAGTTTAAGATTTGTGTGTACCTAGTACAAACATTCCTGTGTAATGTAAAAAATGTGTGTAGACCGTAACAAGAGGGTTAATTTATCTCTCCTTGCTATATTACTGGCTCTAGCAACGGTAGTTCAAAGTGGGCGACGTACACTCCAAGATTACCAAATGGGGATATCTAGAGCTGCAGCTTTAACTATAATGATGAAAGAAACCGACTCGAAAAAAAACTTCAGTGCACGTGCTGATAATAGCAAAAGTTCGATAGAAGTTGATCAAAACAGGTATGTTTGCAGTGTTGTATAATATATTTAATGCCATACTTAGATATAATTATTTTCAGGAGCAATGGAAGGTGATATCTAAACCAGGTAAAACTCCAGAAGAATTAACATCTTGCAGGCCCATAAGTCCTTTGCAAGTACTTTCGAAAGCAACAGAAAAACTACTTAAATCAGTTCTAAACTTGGATCGACGGCAAACGTGGCAGAAACAGAATGGACTGAGTAGAAGTAACTTTAATTTGAGCTACAACAGTACTACTCGAACTAGGATAGTAACTGTACAAATCAATTCTCCAATCAATCTGGGTGTACAGCTGTGGGATATGCCAAGTAATTCAAACGTGGAGATATTACAAAGATTTCAAAACAAAGCACTCCACACGGCTCGTTGAATTGTAAACGTTTGTGACGTTTATCTCACAATTCAACAGGTCTTGGTGCTACACAGAATTACCAATACACAGTACTGCGTTAAAAACTCAGTAATACAAAGAAAAAGTTAATGTGTGTTCGATATTTTTGGTGAAGTGCGTCACTTCAAAAGATACAAACCATTAAATTTAATGGCTAGATTTGACTGAACAAATGCGAGCGGATTTAATTTAGTTATAATTTGGGTACCCGTTTTAAAATCCATAACCCTGAAAGTCTGTAAACAGGCAACACACAGTGCAGGTGCAGCCTGACTTAGTTAATAATAAAATGTTTTACAATATTCTGGGGATTCAACCATCACATATGGAAACTGGCAGGTGGCCCCCCATCCAGTCCCTTTAAAAATTGGGTACTGAAACCACAGTTGTGGAAGTAGGGAAAGTAAGGCAGTCGTCGAAGGCGTGATGCTTACCACATCACCCAGTATGCCGTTAACGGTGAGGCAGATTGACTGGGTTTCGGAAAAAGATATTTTGGCAACCCTGACTCGCCGTCTCAGGTCATAATCCTACGTGTGGAATGAAGCGCCTTGAACTTTACTTTACTTTTATGGTATTCTGAATTGTAGACATCTGTCTCCAGGTATAAAAAAAAGCAGCAACGGCATTTGAATTTAAGAATTTTTTATAAAAAATTTACAATGCAGAATATCAAAACGTTGTATACTGCTCGGTTGTTACCATGCAATGTAAATTACTATTATGTTATAGATCAAAATTTATAAATTGTTTATACTTCAGGACTTTCTAGTAAGAACATACTTAATTTCTTATAATATTCACGCAATATTAAATATTTATCCAGTATCTGAAAAACGATAGAATACCCAGGTATGATAAAAGTGAACATTAAATGAATCGAGTTTTTGAACAGTGTTTTTTTATTTATTTATTTATATATTTAACGGAAAGCCCCATTACAAAGTTGTATTTACATTACATTAAATCACTATAAATAAATTGTTAGAAATCAAGAATATATATGCACAATGCACATGGCTTATAAAAATATTAGTATAACATTCTGAACAAGTAGAAACAAAAACTCAATCATACACCCTACTTTACAAAATAGATTTAAGTTGGTTCTTGTAAGAGTCGAGGGAACCATGAAATACATCTAGATTTTTTCATTAATAAGTTTTAATGTTCTATCGATAGGCGAATGTTTTCCATAGTTCCTCGTGTGGATTTTAATAAAGAAGACGTGATTATGTCTGAGTATTCTGTTAGGAACATTAAAAGTAATTAACTGCAACAAATCTGGGCAGATCAGCAATCCATTGATCAATCTGAACACGAAGCATAAGTCATTGGTAGTACGACGAACTTTTCGAGTTTGCATATTAAGGATATTTAAAATATCAGTGTAGTTATGATCTACGATTGTATATTGTAACTTGAAGGAACAATCTCACAAAAATTTATTTTGTATTCGTTCTAGGGAAATACTATGCACCTCATAATAAGGAGACCAGATGATTGAGGCATATTCTAAGCGAGGCACTGTCAGAGACATATACTCGTTTAGTTGACTCAATAGACATCTCCCTGCAGTTTCTGAGCACGTACCCTAGTAATTTGTTTGCCTTAACTAAAACGTTATTAATGTGATCTATAAAGGTCATCTGTTCATTAAAAACCACACCGAGATCTTTTACTGAAGTCACTGGCTGAAGCTGACGGTTTTTGATAGAATATGACGAATTGAATTTTTTGTGTACTTTGTAGAAACTGATGAAACAGCACTTATCAATGTTGAGATTTAAACTGTTCTCTTTGCACTACCCCACCAAACTGTACAGTACTTGCAGTGCTTAATACAGCTGCTAATATCATTGATGAAGAGATTAAATAGTAATGGTGATAGGTATGCACCTTGAGGAACACCAGACTTTACGCTAATTTCCTCGGAAACAAATGATCCTAACTTAACCCTCTGCTTACGGTCTAGCAGAAAACTGGTTAACCATCTTAAGAGTCTATCATTAACCCCTAGGCTTTGTAATTTGGATATTAAAATATTATGGTCTACCCTATCAAAAGCTTTTGACAGATCGGTGTATATTGAATCGACTTGAGAATTGTTTGCCAATGCATTTAAAATTGTTGTTTCATAAAGGACCAAATTTGTTACAGTGGATTTATTTGGCATAAAACCATGTTGATTGTCGTCAATAATCTCCTTACAGGAAAAAACAATTTGGCTATAAACTAAGCTATCTAGTAGTTTAGCGATACTGGATTGGATTGATATACCTCTATAATTCTTAATATCGTCTTTTTTACTAGATTTAAAAATTGGCATAATATAGCTATTTTTCCATACATGAGGAACCACCCCTGAATTTAATGAACAATTGAAAATCAAACTGAGAGGCTGTGTGATGGTGGTGACACATTTTTTTAGAAGTACATTAGGCACTCCATCGGGCCCCACAGTGAGTTTATTTGGTAATTTCTGAATTTTTTCGAAAATTATGGTTTGTGACAATTCAGGACAAGATATTTCAGTGTTCGAAATTGGTAAATTATTTACTTTTGCCTTGGTCTTACTCTCTACATAAATAGTGAAGAAATGATCGGCGAACAATTGAGCAATTTGCTCACCACCATTACCCATCCTGTCCTCCAAAAACATACTGTCTGGTAGATTACAGTTAGAACTTTTGTTGTTCACAAATTTCCAAAAAGAATTGTAATTGTACAAATTTGTGTGGTATTTTATTGTTTTGCAGATACTGGGTAAAAATTATGTTTAATTCAGTGACAAATGCAACAATATTTCAAGTATTCTTATTTTTTATTAAATGTGTATTAATACGATCAATAAGTTTTCCTAATATGGGAAAGATGATTTGTAGATAATAACTAGTCATATCTTTTTTACTTAATCATTTGTCACATATTGTCCCTTCACATGTCAACTGATTGATATTTGACGTATTTCTAGGACACCACTATTGTTTACATCTGATTTTGCTGCCTAATGAAATAAATAAATTACAAACAAAAGACATATTTATCAGCAGACTTCTTTCTATCCAGTTATCACGAATTGTTTATTATATTTTGGGTTTCTTGAATTTTGAATCACTATAATGTACTGTACCGTAAGATGTAATAAAATAATTTATTTACTCTAGGGGGAGAAGTAACTCATTACGTCACTCATTTGATACTATTTCCGTTAGGTAATGAAGTTCATTACACCACTCAGTTATGTAATGGCTTCATTACCTAACCGAGTGGTGTAATTGCTTCATTACCTAACGGAAATAGTGTCGAATGAATGACATAATGACATTTGCTTACTAAAATATTTTTGAAAATGACAGATCTGACATTTCTCTTAATGCACTTTTCTCAATTTTGGGCAGTTGTAGATGAAATTTTGTACAATACATGTGTGGTAATGTGACTTACACACACGTATATTAATGATGCTCTTATCCCACTTGTATAGTAAATAACTATAATATAATTATGAAGAAGAACATTATTAAAAATACTAAAATTTATATCAATATTAACCCTTAAACTATGCATTTAAGGCTAATAAAAATCAAATACGTTTTATTATTATCTAATAAATTAAAGAAAGACTTATTAGACACAAATATTTTTACATAAGTGAAAATATTACAATTTTCTAGTGACAGAAGTAGTATCTCAAAAGTGTTCGAACCCTTCGAAATGGATTCACAGTGTGAAGAAATTGAGGATATCAAAAGCCTTGGAACTTTTTTTGCAAGTAATTTATTTGCAATCCGCTACATTTTCAGCAATAAGCAAAACAGTTAGTTAAGAAAGTTTAGTGCAGCACTTTAACAATATGTGAAAGTAGTTGCCATTTTAGCGCCTCCCCTTCTGATTTCACTTATCCAATATATTTGTAATAAAAGGTCCGGCAGAATGAAGTATCCATTTTAAATTGAGTTGTTTTTGTTAACGGCTAAATTTTTATTCAAAAATCAAACAAACTGTTCTTCAGGAAACATAGAAATTTTATTTTTTAAACATTACATCAGTCAAGTGACCTCCTCGCTGCTGGCACTCTTGAAGCTTCTCTTGCCCTTTCAGCATTTTCAAGTATGCGTACAGAACGAGTTTGTTCCTTTTGCTTTTTCTTTGGCACATGAGGCAGTAGTGCGAAACTTGTGTACCCACTTTTTAATTGTTATTCGACTAGGAACTGCATCTTGTGGATTTAAATGAAAGTAGCGACGAAATAAACGCTGGGTGGTTACAAGAGGATAGTTATTTTTAAAATAAGCTTCAACCGCAAAAGAACGTTGAATATTTGACCAATGCTCTATATTTACAGCTAAACTGACATTTCTCGCAAACACTTTGACAACTTTCTTAAATTTCCATTTATCGCGAAAGCATGGCGACTTGATTTGAATTTATATCGCATTATATTATGAAATGAATTAACTTTGAAAATAGATACGTCATTCTGCTGGACCCTGTAGATACATAATGATATATCGACATTCAACAAATTATGTTTGATGTAAAGGAATAGATACATTGCCCCAAAACCTCAAATTCAGGTTATGAACATCTGTCCGAAATGTAATTTTATTATGTAAGTGGGGTGGCTTTTTAAATAGAACAATTTTGTGAATATAGACGGTCACTATGTAAACGATATCTATTAAAGTTATTTATCCGATAAGCGTCTTTAAATTTATGGGATATTCTACTATATTTTTTATACCATAAATAAGACGTAAACATCCATTTTGAAGTTTTTGGATTTTTAATTTATCTTGCGAATCAATACAAGATCCATACAACACATCACAATAATCAACCAGAGACAACACCATACTGTTACATAATGTGGCTTTGATAGTAGTCTTGCATCAGTGACAATTTAAGAAAGCATTTAAATGGGTTTTTTAAAACAAAAATTTGATTCTAGGATTACATCCATTTTTAATGGTATTTGTAAAAGATATTGTATTATTATTTATTGTAAAACTAACAACCTCTAAGTAATGTTATTGATGTGGTTGTATAATACTCCAAATGCATATTTACGATTTTTAAAGGTGATGCTTATCTATAATATTGTTCAATATCGTTGGAAGTAGTTAAAATTGTATATGAAAAAATGTTCATAAATAAAATGTCACCCACACTTCCACCTTTAAATCCTCGATCCGTTCGTATAATATTATAACCCTCAATAGAAATATAACTTGCTATAAAATCAAAAAACCAAGTTTCGGAGACAACCAGCAAGTCAAATGACGATTCAATAATGGTTTCCCTGAAAGCATCAAAATTGGCAACAAGTGAAGTACGTATTTTAATTTTGAAATCGTTACATAGGATTGTTTATAATTTTAGACTAAAATACAAATCTATACACCGAAGAGAACAGAGCAAAAGGTACAGTATTCAGAGTAAATATTAAAAAAATATATACACAATTTAAGTTTACAGAACAAAATGGAAATGCTGATAAGAAATATATAAACATACAGCAATACCTTATTGATCACCAAACGTTATACAATTTAAATAACACGTATCGCAATTTACCTGCAAGCGGTATATGCGAAAAACCATTTTTGCAATTTATACAAAATTTGAGATCACTTATTTTATCTGCTTTAAATCCTCCATTGGAATGATTGAAATGCGGTTGTCAACTTTGACCTTAATAATACCATTAGTTGTCCATACATTTTGGAACCTGTATTTGTTTGTTACAGGTTTAAGCACCCGCAAACGATTCTTTGATAAATCTTCTTTAATGAAGATCTTCGTGTTTTTGAATATTTTATTATTGAACACTATGCTTCTAAATTTGTAGCTGGTACATTTCAGTAGAATCGCCCGTGGCCTCTCAAAACGCTGGCCCACTCGATTACAGCGATTAATCCAATCGTTTTTAATAGGAATATTTGCTTTTTCCTTTGGTATGGCGATAATTTTATTTTGTAGGTGCGTCTCCATTAGAAATTTTTTCGAGGCCGAAGATGTTTAACGAATCTCATTGAGAATATTGCTGCAGGTCTCTTCTCTCAATAGATACTTTTCTTTGGATAAAGATGTGATGGTAGATTAAAAATTCTTTGTTACTTCAACTACTTTATATTCAATTTTTATCCACACTGCTTCAAACATTTTGCTAAAGAAACTTTTATATTCAAGTAGGTTAAATGCGGTTGTTTTGATGATTTCTTGAATTTGTTTTTTTGTCACACATAAATGACCCTTGCACTGATACAGAAAAAAAATTCACACACAATACTGCGATGGATTTTAGATTGAGCAACTATAGGAACAGAGCCAATGACTTACACGTCTATACAGTCTAAATTGCAGACATTGACAATAATGTAATAAACGACATAATAACTTAACCATTATAGTCCTGTTGAAAATGTTAAGAGTAAGGCCATGCATGCGTTTTGGTCGCTGCGATATGATCGCCGCAACCAGGTTGCAATGGTGTATTGCATAGATTCTAATGTAGGTGGCTATTTTTGCGACCTGCGACAGCGACCAATGTTGAAAACGCCCTAAAGAGCGTTTTGCCATCATTACGATAGATTCTTTCTTACGTAGTATTATAATATGGCCTGGAGACAAAATTTTATATGTATGCGACCTAGTCACGGCAACTGTGTTGCAACCAATAACACACAAGTGTGGCCTTACCCTAAAGGAAAGTTTAACGGCCTTCACTGTTTGAGTCTAATCACTTGTTCGCTGTTAACGAGTATACAGGATGCCCACTTTAAAACTCCAAGTTTGAAGTTCTGTAAATAGACAATACACAGTGCAGATGCAAGGTGACAATAGTTTTAAAACAAAAGTATTGCTATAATTAAGATCAGAGCAATCATATTTCAGTACTCTTGACGGTTTAATTTAAAGTGAGATGCGTATTGGATTGCATCTTGCCTATTTATAAAATTCAGGTTCGGAGTTTTAAAATGGGCACCTTGTATTTAATGTTAATGCATTAGGATATATTTCTAATCTCTGAAGATATTTCGCATTGCACTAAACTGCCTCTTCTTTCAGATCTTCGTTGATTTCTCTGTTAAGAACACAGTAGGGTGTAATACGAATTATTTGAAGTATCTTAGATCGGAATTGTTCCAAGATTTCAACATTTGATAGATGCCATGTTGGTTTCAGCAGTTTTATAGACAAGCAACTTGTTGGTAAAAGATAGTTTAGAGTTGTAGCCTAACAACCAGTAATATTTTCTCAACTTAAGATTGAATTGCTCCCTTTTAGTTCATATACGGGTTTCTAAGAAGTTACAATTAAGTACAGTCACCTATTTTGCAAAGAACAGATTCCAACCTTTTAAGAAAAGCGACAGCAAGACTTTCTGGTGTTATACTATTTCAGATTTCAATTATTTTGTTACATAAATCCTCCTTCGTCTGAACTCGATAATTACATAGTGCTTGTTTTATTTTTCCCATAGATTATCGATTAAAGAAAGGTCTGGTCAAAATCACCCAATCAAAAATGAGAGTATTGTTTTCCTAAAGCAAGTTTTCACCACTTTAGCACTATGCCAAGCAGCGCCATCTTGCTGGAAGATATAATGCCCGTCCTCCGTTGAGAGTTTTGGTATTAAGGGTGTAAGTTGATATTCCAGTACCTCTATCAATGGTGTTTACGGTATTCTCTGTATCCTTTTAAGGGGCGATAGAACACCTCAAAAGAAGTCAATAAACCTTAAAACGCCTTAGTAAAAGTTGTCCAATAAGCGAGATAATAATTATAGTTTTTACATTAAACGATTAATTTGTTTTAAAACCTAGTAATTAACTACTTAATCAGCATTGTCACTACAGAAGATGTTTGAAGTTATCACCATGTTGTTGTATACAAAGTATGGCTCGGCGTACCCACGACTCTTTATACTCTGCAAGTCCGAAACCCTGTTGACGAATTTCCGCCACTGCTGCTTACGGAAATACTCGAGGTTGATAATTTCGGTGTTGTATACCACGGTCTTCGTAAGACCCAACAAATAAAAGTCTATCAGTGTGAGGTCTGGTGATGTTAGAGGCCAAGGGATAGAACAGCTCGAGCTAACTATTTATTTTGAAACATTGTTTAAATGTTGATGAACTAAATGATTGACATGTGCTGGTGTACCGTCTTGCAGAAACCACATTTGTTGACCACCATTTAAGAGAATATCTTTCAAAAGTTCAGGCAATTATTTTCTAAAATAATTACTCATTTCCAGTTAATAGATTTGGCAACACAAATGGGCCAATAAGTTGCCCGTTTACTAATTACACCACCACGTGTATACATTGCCTCGTCAACTGTTGCAATGCGTAGAGTTCGCCAAACGATACGGTTTGAAACCCCAATTTGACGTGCAATTTGCCATACCGACCAGGTCTTCCTTCAAGACCTTGATGAGTTTGTAAATTACCAGTCTCTCGAACACGTATGATTAGATCGATGAATTGTTGAGGGTTAGGTATTGGTCTTCCCGGAAATCGTTCAGCGTAAAGCTGACATGCAGCAGTCGTATTATGATGCACTTTCCCATAAATCAGCATCATATTGACTAATTCGATATTAGAATATCGACGGGCCATCGCAATTTTCAATTTTCAAAAAACAAGGTAGAAATAACATTTTCAATCAAACAAAGGTGGTAGTAAAACGTTAATTATTGAAGACAACTTTACCTGTCAAATAAACAAACTTAATAACAATTGGACAGTACTGATTAAGTAGTACATTACTAGATTTTAAAACAAGTTAATCGTTTGGTGTAAAAACTAAAGGAATTATTAGACAACTTTTACTAAAGGTGTTTTAACGTTTATCGACTGCTTTTGAGGTGTACTATCACCCCTTAAAAGGATACAGAAAAGACTGTAACCACCCTCTCCTATAGTTATGAATGTTCACAATACTGTTGACAAATATTAAATTCCAACACCCTGACCAGAAGTGCATCCCCACACCATAAGCGAGGCCTAAAATTTCACTTTTTGTACTAGACAGTTAAGTCTCCTCAGATCTTTTCAAAACTCTTTTTCTGCTATCTCCAACAGTGACTTCAAAGCGAGACTCTGTTTCATAGAATTCCACTGTTGTCTCCTTACCCAAGATGCTTGTATGTCCATAAAATACCCGCTAATTATTGTTTCTTGGTCAGCAAGGGATTTTTCTTTGCCTACCTACTTCAGTTAAAATCCATACCCAAATAAAAATATAAAACTTCTAATGCATTTTCATTGTATATCTGCTACAAGTAGACACAGGAACATTCCGTCTTAATTCTTTGCTACACAATACAGCCAGCTCAGATGTAGAAGCCCTCCTATTTTTCTTGATAATGGCATATAAAATTCTTAAATCTCCATCATTAAATGAAGTAGATTGTCCAGATTTTTTCATACACTGCATTGAATTCCACGTGGCATAATGAGCAGCCATAGTTTTTATCATCGAGTATAGAATTTTTAAAGATTACGCAGCAATACAATAACCAGTATTGCCTGCCTCCAAACGTTCTTTGATGATTTTGCAAATATATTCATTTACCTAATGTTTCTCCCCTAGCTGTTTTCAACATTTTAACAGCAGCTGTTTATTAATTATGTCGGAAATTACAGATTAATAAAACAAACAAAAGATCATTTGCTTTACTTTGGTCTTGGGCACATTCGATTTTTTGTTAAATAAGTCCAGCAAACTATTCTGATTGCAATGCAAGTGACTGATAATGTAATAATAATTAATCCGGAAATAAATTACATAATTAATATTGGGAAAATTATATTCTTTCAAAATATCTTCGGAAGTATTTGTTTTAAATTGTCTAAAGTTTCCCATCAAAATTGCATTAGGAGGAATGACTGTGATGAGCGGCTCGTATAATAGATAAAAAACATAGGTAACGTGGAAGTTATTAACAAAGCGTAGTTTTGGCAAAATTTTACACAAAAATTGCAAAAAGGACTAAAGATAAAAGATCCAACAGCATTTCTATAAGCTACTTTTGTCATCTAAAACAATTTAAAAAATATTTTCTATACCAGCAGTATATTAAGTGTTGCTTTTGTACAACTACAAGAAAAATGGCTTTAATATAATATCATAATTCATGCAGCTTTGTTGCCTTGTCTGTCAACAATCTTTTTTTTAGTAAAAATTATTTATAAGGAAGCGTCATTAATAGGGTTGCAACATTATATAACTGGTAATATTATTGTATATTCTAGACATTAGCAATTTTCCATCAGACGAGAACATGAGAAATAAAAGAGATAATACTAATATTGGAAAATATATTAGTAAGATTTGATATATACACCAATGGAAACAAAAATATACATGTGGTTACTACATAAAATATATATATTGACATCAAGAATCGTAATAAATACTAAATCATTATCCAAGCTGGAAAACAGAATATTTCACTTTTAACTTAAAAAAAGAAAATAACTGCTTCAAATTCATGGTAGTTTAAGCGAGTGAGATGTGAGAGAAGAGAAACTTTCAAAGGACTTATGGCAAACATGAGAAAAGAGTTCTAGGGATGATTGTGACCTGAAAAATGTAGAATGTACGATCTGCACAAGTAATTCTAAACTACGGACGCATCTAAAGTACAAAGCATTCGACAGGTAAGTTATACGTTGTCAATATTTCCAGATAGAACAGATAAGAGTAGACAAAGGGATAATATACAGGCAGACCTTCCCGTTCGCGGATTTGATTTTACGCAGGGCACTTATGTGCTCCCTTTTCTTTGCCGTTCATGGATGGAATTGCCAAAGTTAACTGTTTCAACTTTCACACACTAAGTAAATACAGCAGACGTATGCATGTCATGAACACCTAAATAACATTATTTATCACGAATTTGTAAACACACTTATCGAGCGTATTCCTTTGAATCTCTTATTACCAAATTGGACCTGAAATAAATTGTAAAATTATAACTTGAATAAACAAATGGACATTCGAGCTCTAGATTCAAGTGGCAGACTTACGTTACGTATGGAATTTTAGTTTGCATACGCACGTTTATGTATTTTTGAACTTTTTGAGGTTGCGTAGTATAAATAAATCTAGTTTATGGAACCTAAGGCCAGCTTCTCACAAGGCGTTTTTGCAGTGCGGCAGAGTGGCGCTGTGGAGTGGCAGGGTACGTAATTGTGTGGCGCGTTATTGTGGTGCTACTGTGTAGCAGGTAGAACTGCTAAGTCGCTCAGCAGCGCTACCAAGTGGCGTGCCACGCGTTTTGCCGGTGCTGCAAGGTGAAACCAAAATAGGTAGTTTGTCGCTTGCAGTGCATCGAGATGGACGCAGACGATCTTTAGCCGTTTCTGCTTTTGCACAAAAAATTGCAAAAAAAACCTCAAAAAAAGCGCCAATTTTGGGTTCATACACATCTTCTATCTCGAGTGGAGAAAGGTCTGCATCATACCTTGTACGATGACCTTCGAGACTCCGACGATAAGTTTTATATGCAATTCCGCATGAGGAAAAACACCTGTTGCCAAAATTATGTACCAATCGGCAGCACTGGCTAAAGTCCTGTGGCGGCGCTTACAAGAATCGCTGTCCGCCACTAGTGGCGCTGCGAGTCGAGCCGTGTAAAGGGGTCTCGCGACTAGCAGCGCGGGCTTCTGGTAGCGGAAGTCTGCTACGAGTGGCTCAAACGCGCCACCGCGCGTTCGTTGAATGCTGCGTGTGAAGGGGTCTATTTAAAACAATGTTTCCCTACCAGCGGCGCCACTCTGCAGCGCTGCAACAACGCCTCGTGAGAAAGCACCCTAACCCAGTTTTTATCATTTATGTGTTTACTTGCGCATCGCGGTTTTGCACTTGGCGGCATTCTTCTGGAACGTAACCCCCGTGAGGTCTGCCTGTATAACAATTAGTGAGTTTGATAATAATAAAAAAGCATTTGTATGCTGTTTAAATACATTCTTGCAATGTAAATTTTTATTAAAAGTAAAAAAATACAGACATCAATTTAACTTAATGTCACCCATAATATAATACTGCTGTAGGCTATTTTTATTACATCAAAAAATGTGGATTATAAGCATAAATGACTGAAAATTTTGTGATTTCCTTAATTGCTCATAAAATACATATTACTTTCATTAAAATAGTGACTGAGAAGACAACTTTGCAATACACATAGCATTATTCTAAAGAAATCAATGAGTTGTGGTATCTTCTCAAACATTTAAAAAAATCAGCTTAATTCACTTACTAGTTGGGTAGCAATCATGAGAACTGTCTTGAGGGTGAACCGGCGATCACAGAGATCGAAAAGATCCTCAAGGCTTGGTCCTAGTAGCTCCATTACGAGGGCATTATATTTTCCACATGGACCAAAGTAATAGACATCAGGTATACCTTCCGCTGTAAAATAAAATATGATAAAAATGTTAACTTTCAAAACTAACTAAAAGCGTAGACATTACACACTTACCATGTGAACCAAGTAACTTATAGAAACGATATTCTAGGTGCAACTGAGGAGCTTTAGATTTCATGGGTTCCATCTTAATGGCTACATGTTCATTATTGTACAGATTTTTTCCTAAAAAGCAAACCATTATTATCAGTTAAACATATACGATAATAAACCACATAGGATTCAATGTCTTCAATTACACATTGCCTAGTACATTTTTATATGATAAAAAAAAGAAAGAAAAGGTGACCAAGGAGCAATAACAAAATTCCAATTTGGAGTACATAAAAGGCATATGCACTTTAGTCAATTTAGCATGTTTTCTGGAAATCTCCAAAGTATATCTTTCATCAGTTCATTACAACTGTGTAAATAATTTGATAAAGAGAAATAATGCAATAAAATAAACAGCAAACAAGCAAAATCTAGAACATTTTCACAACAAGCACAGTGACAATAAATGTAATTAAAATATTAAACTTAAACTTTGCTTATTTATTACTTAAAATGTCTAACTATCAATTATTTACAAAGGTTTAGAAGAACAGTGACTTATAGTAAACAGAAAACAATACATTGTAATTCTTACCTAATCGTAGCTCTCCGAAGTTTCCACAGCCAATTTTCTTACCAACACGAAAGTTTGGACCTACCATTAGAACCCCTGAGCTGGAATTCACAGAATGTCTGGAGGAATGTGTTTCTCCTCCACCACTAGCACCTGAAAGATGAACATATTTAGAATTTGCTCTAATTTGCTTAGATGCGGATGGGTTATTCAGAATAGGGTATCCTGTGTACACTTGCCAGGAGATTTCGGGAAATCTTGGAGATATTTAGTAGAGCTCTAAGGAAATGTTAAGGAGGTTTGGATAAATTTTCTGATATCTCTGGGTAATCTTGAGGATATCTGAAAAATCTTGATGATATTTAAAGAAATCTTTAAGATATATTATAGTTTGTCGCTATGCTAGGATTGTGTTAAGTTGTTTTTGTAAACTTGTGTACATGAGCTTGCAGCCGAGGGAAACAACAGGCACTGACATCATCAAGCCGCATCCACATTAATAAATATTTACATTGTGCGTTGTGTTTGACGCAAATTTGTGGGTGTGCGGTGAAATTAACGTAAATGTGGACGATTCGCCAAACACAAACGCACACAAATATTTTCGTGACGAATGACGCACGCTATCCATCGCTCAGTCGGTTTTTACTTAACTTCAAAGAGATTTGTGGTGCAACGTTGTGCTATGTAGACGTATGTTGGTAGTGCATATATGTGTTCGCGTTGTTTTAATTTGAATTTATTTTTAGGAATGAACTTTCTAACTTGTAGAAGGAAATTATTAATTAACCATGTCTTATTACTCATTATTAGTAAAAAGAAATATGCAGCCTTCTTTATAATGCACCATTTAATTCGAAAAAATAAAAATAAACTCAATAATAAGAAACACGTTACTGGATGACACAAATTTTTCAAAATAAAAGTCAGGATGGAGGTAGCGGCTTGTTAACGGCATTAACAATTGATGAAAGCACAGGACAATTCCACAACTTTTTTTGTATGCCATCAGGGGATTTTGAAATCCTCATTAATATGATTAGGCCAAAAATCAAGATATTAGATAGAAAATGTCATTGATGAATAGGATTCCACAACAATGTATGTGTCTGGTGCTCTTAAATGAATGCCAATGCATCTTCGTTGTTCCATTCCATCTTCTGTTATTACTCTTTATTTCCACAAATGCTGCAAATTTAAAACTCACTAATAATAAGGAAATGCACAATGCGCTGCGCTGCAAATCTCGGCGAACAGGCGGATCGCCAATACACAACGCAACTTTGTGCGTCTGCATTAAATTTGCGGCGTAAATAAGCGCGCTACATTTTGAAATACAACACACAACGTAAATATTTATTAATGTGTACGCTGTTTTAAATGCCCTATTTTTGATATAGATCGTCACTTATTTCAACAGTATGACAAAAAACAACCAAATAAGATGGTACAAGGTGATTATCAATACTTCAGCACACATTTGTCATTCAGTGAATTTTGCCATGCGCTCTTTGTAACGCCCGCAGTTGTTGAACTGGTGAGTTCAATGTGGTATGGCCGTAATCATATTATGTTATACACATAATCGTGCAGTATATGCGAGAACCTGTGCTAAAGAGAATTCGCAAAGGAGACAGAAACTAATTATTTTATTGCAAAGCCTAGATGCAAGAATTTATTAATACCGTTAGCAGAGAGTACAAATAGGGCAGACAGCACCAATCATGTGGCATTTTTATTTAAAGGTGAGAATAGATATTTGCATTCGCATCTTTCTATAATTTAAAAAAAAAACCTTGCCCGGGTTGATATTCCAAAGACATGCGAAGAAAAATGCAACCAATCTCGCGGAAGTCTTTCAGATATTTACATATTAATATTCCACACAAAATGGTGCAAAACTCATCCTGATAGGTTATCTTGTTCTCGATTTGCCGTGTTTACAGTATCCGGAATGACGTTTTTGCCCTTAATTCATTTTCTGACTTTCATTTAACCTCATAGTGCCTACTGTCTTTACAGAAGTTAGGTAGTTTTATGAGAACTTTCATATAATTTTAGGTTTATCGCGATTGATTGAGTGATTACGACAAAAATTGTAAATTTGTAGAAATGCTCAGCGTCGAAAGCAATACTCTGGTAGGTTGTGTGAAATATTGGAAAACAAATACTTTATAGTGAATAGAGGATGTCAAACATTTTGTCTTTGCAATAAAAAAAATGTGTTTGTAAAAATCAATGCTTGTAGGAAATAAGAAAGCAATGTGCAATTTTATGAGGAGTAATATTCAGAAAGTCGTAGAGCGTAGTATGCATACAACTTTTCTTTGCCCTACAAATTTTTTTAATAAATAGCTGCAAATATTTTAGGAGTCTGATTAACATTTTGGGAGATCACACAGAAAGTTTGGGATATTTGTGAGAATCGCGAGAAATCTTGGGATGTAAAGAAAAAAAGGTTCTATGGAGGTCTGAGGATATCTGAATGATATCTCCTGTACACTTAATCCTTGGCAAGTGACACCTTGCTTAGATGATAATTAAAAATATTTGCAAATAGTATAGTAACACACCGGTATATATCGAGTGATCAAATGAATATCACCTGTGGTGGGGAGGGAAAATTTATTTGATCACTGGATACATTCTAGTCACAAGAAAGAAGCAATATTGAGAGTACCTAACTGTTGAAAGATATCACACCTAATGAACTACTATTGATTTTTGTTAAACGACAAATTATTAGAGTTAAATGCTGCTAGATAGCGCCAATTTCACAAAATTGTCAGTTAAATGATTAATTTGGCAACTAATGGATCTGAAATAATGCAAAGTATTCTGCTGATACGGGAAGGTCATACAATTTGTAATACAATGCCATAACATGACTGCAATGTCACAATGCTACTTTACTTCTAATGAACGCAAGGACATCACTAACTATCCCCTATGAATCTTTACTGGTGCAAGAGTAACTGTTTAGGATATTTAACATTCCATACTAATTCATTATTTTAGTGTTAAGGCTGGCGTTTGAAATGAGGGAAATGCACCAATTGCCCCTTTCTTTTTATTGTGTTGTAAGGTGCTGCTATCTACAAATCCGTGGACAAACTACCAGTTGACCAAGCTGAACACTTCTACCCCAGATAACGGTTCTGTTCTCTGCTCTGGTCCTCTAAATAGCAAGTTTCCCTAGATAAAGATGCTTGCCCATGTATTTTCTGTCGCTCGCGCACACAAATCTCATTCTGAGTGCTTGCATCAGCTGCTCTTTGCTAGTTCTCTCTCTTTCTTTCTCTCTCTCTCTCTCTCTATCTCTCTCATGCCCTGTGTTGCTCGATGGGCTTTATCAGTTTTATCGACCCGCAGACGAATTCGCCATGCACATAACATCCAGCCTTGGACTCGCTAGATATTTTTAGATGTTTTTAAACTCGAGGCGACTTATTTTCTCAGCGTTGCTGTATGTGGTACGAATGTACCTACCAAAATGTAGTACATAATTTTATTTATGGTACGGTGGTACTACATTTTAAAGATATGCATAGTGTGGTACTCTTTCACTTTTTAATAACCCAACTGATTTTTTGCTTTTCCCGCACTTTTCAATTCCTATTTTTTCGTGTAACAAAACTATTTTAAAGTTATTGTATATAAAAATGGAGATTGCAAACATAATTACCTGTCAAACAAAATGCCACTTTTAATCCAAACAATACATACTATTTTTTCTGCAACCTAGAAAAGTACAAAATATTCACAATTTTAGATGATTGATTGCTTTTGAGTTTATTCATTTAAAAACCATTATGTCAAGTGCATCCATAGGTGACCAGTTAAGACCTTACTTTTAGTTCATAAACAGCAATAGTTATTTATGTTACAAGTACGAAATTAAGGACTTATTTGGATGACCCGCAGTTTATGACCAAGCAGGCGCAGCGAGTGAGATACATAAATAACGCAAGTCTAAAAGTCCACTTTCGTACGAGTTACATACATAATTTTTGTTCTAATGGTTTGGAAGTGCTTTTTCCTATTAAAAAGATGACAGTTTAGTCGAGGAAGTTGGGAAAAGTTGAATACGTCATGATCATACCAAAAAATGGCAATGTGATTTCGACCAATGGAACACAGCATAAATTTTTGTTGCTATGGTTATTACTGCCGAAAAGTAAAAGGTACTAGTGCAAAAAAGTGGGTGTTCTCGGTAGATAAACACTGCCGAAATTGATAATTTTTCGATGCAGTAAAACAAAAAAGTACTTTTTTCTTCAAACGGCAGTAAAATATGGCATTATACTGCTGGATTGATGATGCTAAACTGTCACTTTATTGCCAAGCGGCAGATAATATTATCTGCCGCTGACGAGCGGCAGATAAAGTTATTATCTGCCGCTGACGACTTTATCTGCCGCTCGTCAGCGGCAGATAAAGTTATTATCTGCCGCTGACAACTTTATCTGCCGCTCGTCAGCGGCAGATAATATTATCTGCCGCTGACGAGATCAAGTAATTTTCTTCGAATTTTGTTCACAAAGTTGTAAATAATTTGTTATAAAAACGTTTGAAGAAAAAATACTATATGTTATTCGGAGCCAAAGTATCTTTATGTGGCTCGGCTGTACTTATCTGCCTCGCAAGCTCGGCAGATAACCCGTCCAGCCTCGCCACATAAAATATAACTTTTGCTCCTAATAACATAATATACTATTATCTACAACTGTCAAATAATAAATGCATTATGTATTACACTCTAAATACATAAAGCGGCTCATATTACACTAATGGAATATGAAATTTCATGTTCCACAAAAACTTTAGTAAGCTACATCGTCAATAAATGACATTAACGTCAAGTTAATAAAAGTGCAATTGTTTTATTGAAACGTGTATGTTTGTTCAAGTATGAGTACTCAAAGTTTAGAACAATGGAGAAAGAAATAGCAACATTTCTAGGAATAACCAATCCAGAAAGATACACCGGACATTGTTTGCAAAGATCATCTATCACACAATGTGCTGATGAAGGAACGACCATGACAGCTTTAAAATTTCACAGAGGATGGAAATGGCCGAAGGTTATACTCCTAATTCAAAGAGAAATAAAACGGACACCATTAGAAAGATTTTGAAACAAATCAATCCAAATTCTGTTACTACTTTATGCGCATCAATGTGCTTAATAGTGCTTCTAATTTTGATATTGCTAATACGCCTACACATGTCACAAATTGCAATAATATTGCAATAATTACTTTTGTAGGTAAATAAATTATTCTGTTGATGCTAGTTCTATCATTATAAAGTTTAGAAGGTAAATATCGATTGATAAATTTGAAATATATTATCAAGTTGAATAAACTTATTAATACAAAAAAGCAATTAGGTACCTAGTTCGTATCAAAAACTATATAGTTGTAGATAAAATACTGTACTTGACTTGCATATAGTGGCTGTATTACACTTGCATGATTTTATCCTTGTGTAATATGTGTTGCGTATCAACATACACTTTTTGTGTCAGTAAGAGAAATGTCTACTTCAATGATTTTGGTAGTAATAACTTTTCAGACGCTTGCGAAAAAACATTCTTTTTAACCTAAAAATAAATTATTAAACAACTGTTTTCTTCATAATTCGTATTTCGTTCTAAGCGTTTGGATAATATCGAAAGTCCAGTGTTTATATACAGTAATTAAAGAAACTAACTCCGATGTCAATATAAGGCGGTTAGGATTAAATTCATTTGTGGCAGTGTGCGAGGTTACGCCCGAAAACGGTTGTGTAAAAGAGCGCGGTTTTCAAGTTGCTACTTGGTGATCAGCGACGATACTAAGAAACCAAAAGGACAGAAATGGAGGAAGCAGGTATTATAAGGATTATTCAGACATTACAGGAAAAAGTAGATAACGTAAAGGTGGACGTAGAGGCTAATGAATTGAAAAGCAAAATAGAGAAATTTGCGGTCGAAATATCAGAACTAAGAAAAGTATTAATAAAGAAAGAACAAGAAAGAAACAGAAGTGTTGTATCAAGAGATAAAAGAATTAGGGAGCAAGTTACAAAGATAAAAGTCACGAAACAGCAGATACGTGCGGCAATAAACAATAAGGAAAGTTGGAGAAATATCAACAAGTAGCAAGAAAGAAATTAAAAAAGAATGGAGAGAAAGAATAAATGAGTTAAAAATTGGAAGAAAAAATACGGCAAACAGAAGGACGAATGTGACAAAGGAATCTTTATCTAGAAAATGGAAAATAAGAACATGGAATGTTCAAGGTTCGCAAGGGAAAGAAAGAGAGCTAGAAATCGAATTCGAAAAGGCAAACCTCAGTATAATGGGAATAACACAGACCAAGAAGAAGAATACAGGCAGCCTATATACAACGAATAAACACCTAATGATCTATAGTGGTGTGAACAAAAAGGATAGAGCCCAAGCTGGAGTAGAAGTCCTAATACATAAGAGATTTCACACACCGAGAGTGACATAAAATTGAATAAAGACTTTTCCTGGGACAGCTTACAAGAAATTGATTACATCAATAATACTCGTAGGTGACCTTAATGGACACATGGGAAGAAGTGAAGAAGAAAATTTCCCCATGGGAAAACATGGGGAGAATACAAAGTGTAATAATAATGGACAAAGAATAATTGACTTTTGTTTCCAAAACAGCCTCATAATAACTAACACAATGTAGAATCATAAAGATATTCATAAATTCACGAGAGTGCTAGATAGTAGGAGGAGAAAATCAATTATAGATTTGATAATAGTAAAAGCACACAATAGAAATATGATACGAAAGTGAAAACAGGCAACAAAATTGGTAGTGATCACTTTTTAGTGCAAACAATAATAAAAGAATATACAAATAACGAAGTGAATAAGGAAAGTAAAAGCATTAAAAGTAGAAATGAAATAATTAAAGCTTATAGATTATATGAAAAAGAATGCAAGAAACAATATACTAAAAATAGAAGAATTAAAGAAGATAAAATGGGAAGATAATGATGATGTAGAATCTCTATGGACCACACTAAAAGAGATAATTACAAGGAGCGTTCAAATATGAATTATAATTTGAATTGCGCACAAAAAGACAAAGACATGCACAGAAGTTGTATACATTAATTAATGTTCTGGAACAAGTCCTAACTTCATTCAATCCTTAAGTCGTCACAATTCATTTTCGTTCAATTAGCAAGCATGAGTGAGATGAGAGTCCATTCAAGCGTCGAACAATGCATTATTAGTAAATTTCTTACCAAAGAAGGTCTCAAACCATCAGAAATTTGTGTAAGAGTTAAAAGACAGTTTGGTGCTCATACACTATCAGACATAAGCGTTTATAAAAAGAGTAAAGCGTTTAAAGACCCGAGTAATAGTCAACCCGAGTATATTTTCAGCACCCGAGTACCTGACTAGTAAATTATGCAATGTCCACAAAGTCAACTTTTTTTGGAGATGATAAAAACTTAAAAACAATAGGAATAAGCTCTAGAAAAACACAACAATGCAGTAATAACAAGAATCACCCCATCCCATACCGCATAATGTTAATTCTTGTTTCATATAAGGCACTAAATCCCATTCACGGAAATATTCAACCCGTCAATAGTACCATTAAATCGCGTGAGTATGGGTTGAAGTAACATAAACATCCTCTGTGTGATGTTGATGCTGCTACCAATTTCAGATAAAGTCACGTACTTGAATTTGATGCACTTGGAAGTATGAAAGTATTTACGAATAACAGACGACTTGCAGTTTGAATTGGCAAGTAAGTACTATTTCAATTTAGTTCAGTTTAAAACTCGCGGCGTTAAAATGTGTAGAGCATAGAGCTTGAACATTGCATAAAACTACAAAAGTACAAACAAATAAGAAAACAATGTCATAAAATAATCGCCTGTATAAAAATATTTTCATTCGCCAGAAAATAATAAGGCAAAATATAAAATCTTCGGGTACCCGGGTTCGAATTTAGACCGGGTACGACATCCCTAATAAAAACATACAACAAAATAAAGCAGTGAAGATAATCACCGTAGAGTCAAAAAGAAGATCGTGGGAAGAGTTTGATCATAAAATGGAAGAAAACAGTCATGGAAACAGCAAACTTCTATACAGAATTTTAACACACCTCAAACTATGCTCAACGGTAGATGCTATAATGGCGGCAGTCGAAGGAGGGGTGGAGGCGTTACCCTCTGCTAAACAGTCAATTGATTGGATGAAAGTTTAATATATTTATAGGTACAGATTAACTTATAACTAGGCAACATATACATATGGACAAAAGAAAGAAGATGGTGGATGGGCGTCCGTAGTTGGAGTTTGGGGTGGTCCTTGGGAGGCGGCGGCTGAAGTGGCGCAGCGTCTTCAAAGCGGCTGGGGCTGCAGAAGCGGACGCTTGTCGTCCTCTCGGCTAAAGTCGCGCGGCGTCCTGGGAACGTCGTAGACGGCAGGAGCAGGCGCTGATCGTCCTCTCAGGGGCGGCGGCTAAAGTGTCTCGGCGTCCTCTCGGGAGCGGCGGCTGAAGTGGCGCGGCGTCCTGGGAATGGCGTATGCGGCAGTAGCGGGCGCCGATTGTCCTCTCGGGGGCGGCGGCTGAAGTGTCTCGGCGTCCTCTCGGGGGGCGGCGGCTGAAGTGGCTCGGCGTCCTGGGAACAACGTGGGCGGCAAAAGCGGGCGTTGGTCGTCCGTCGGCTATGTCCAAGATAGGCAAGAGCGCTGACTGGTTCTCGTCCTAAGTCCTGAAGACTAGAGTGGCTTCCTTCTAGGCTGGAGTGGGTCCCTGCTGGTTGGACTCCTGGAGATGGTGGCTGATGGAAGGGCTGCTTCTTCGACCCGCCGAGGCAGAGTAATTTCTTCGGCCTTCGTGGATGGGCTGGACCCTCTCAAGGTCCTCTTCTGGAGCAGCATGAACTATATAGTTATGGCTGCTTGACGGTGGTGTTATTTGGTTCTTGGTATTTGTGATTTAGTTGTTGTCCAGGAGTCTCCTGGGTCTCTTTTTAACGAGTTGTTGGGTCCCCTCTCGAGGGGCGATGGTCCTGAGGTGTAGCTGGTCTGCTGTGTCAAGTTTGTTGTACGTGTTCTTCGCCAGTTCCACGCAGAATTGGTGTATCGACGGCATGTCGAGTTGTTGTCGCAACGCCTCGTTGGTGACGTACCATGGGGCACCGGTGATGGTTCTGAGGCATATGTTTTGTATTGCCTCGATTTTCTGCCGGTTTGATTTGGAGATGTATGTCATCCAGCTGGCTGATGCGTACGTGAGTATCGGCCTCACGTACGTCTTAAAGATCGCCGTCTTAGTGTCGCGATGCAATTCGCAGTTCCGGCAGAAGATCGGGTACAGCCTTGCGCAAAATGCTCTTGCTTTCTATTGTTTCCACGTGCCTGTGGAGCGTGAGTTGTCGGTCCAGGGTGACGCCAAGGTACTTGACCGAGTTGCTCCATTCGACCCTGTTGCCGTCGACTGTAATGGGCCTGAGGTTGGTTGTGTTCTTCTTGGAGAAGACGATCGCCTCGGTCTTGCCGACGTTAAGTTTGAATCGCCATCTGTGATACCACTCGACGGCGTCGTTTATTTGTGGCTGCACCTTGTTTGTGGCGGCGGCGGGCGATCTGGCGTTGGCGAAGAACATCGTGTCATCGGCATACATCGCAGTCTTGGCCTCTTCCCTTGTTGTGATGTTATCAACGAAGGCGTTGAAGAGGGTAGGTGACAGACACCCTCCTTGTGGTACGCCGGCTCTGATCTCCCTCCTGTTGGATGTCTGGTCTTCTAGCAGAGTAATTTCTTCGGGTCTAGATTTCTCTATTTAAAGGGCCCAGCTTCTTTGTGCTCCGCTTCCTAGATGCTTATTGGCCCGTGGAGCGAAGACACATTTCTGGGGGGGCGCTCATTTAGGCAATTGTGAATGCGTAATGCTAATTACTTGGCGCGTCTAATTAGCGGTTTGATTTTTCAAGGGTTGGCTTCCTGACAAAGAAACGCGAATTTTGATACTAAACAAGATTGGTTTAGTTTGTTATTTGCCGTTGCCGTTCGGGCTCGGTGTAATATAATTTCCGGAGGTTTTTACCCCGAGTTCCGCCGATCTATTTGATTCAGCGTTGGGCTGAAGTCCATCGTCTTCCTTGTAATTTTGTGCGTCTAATGGCACCAAACAATTGATAGTTTACTTGAACGCTACGTAATTAGTCAATTTAAATAAAGCTATTTCTACATATTCAAATAAACTTGGCGCACTTAAGGGCTGTTTTCGCCAGCGAAAGGCGACGGTTTGCTTCGGTGACTCACAGACGGCCTGCGAATTTAATTTATGGCATCCGGTACAACTTGCAAGCTGAATCTGTTTTCTTAAGCCCCAAAATGAATTAGTCCGAGGGTGTTTTATTCTCGGCCGCTCGGGCAGTATGCTTATGTTTTAAAGTTTTTTTGATCAAAGCGAGCTCTGCTATCGTAAGTGTTTGAACATATCCGTAGCATTCACTGGGTAGCTGAATCTCTCCCCTTCCTAATGAGTCCAACTATGACTTGTTTTGGCCCAGAGGTATGGTTTTTATTGCGCTTTTTAAATTAGCGGTTTTCTGTAAAATATTTCAATATATTCGGCATTTAACTGAGGCAGGCGGACGTTCAGGCTAACATCTGGCCCATCCAGCAAAAGTTATGGTCTGGGGCCGATATTACGGGGCGGTTGCCTTCTTTGTGAAAACTTTGTGTTTGAATTTCCAGGCCGAACTAGTATCAACTTTAAAAACACGAAAAGATAAAAACGAACATATTAATATTATAGAAGATGGGAATGGAATCTTGTTGACGACAGATGAACAACTAATAAAGAGATGTTACGAACATTTCAGCGGAACACTGAAAGGGAGCAGCAAAACACATGCAAATCCCAACAGGCAAGAAGTAGTATCTGTGGAAGATAAAAATAAAATCACTTATGAAGAAGTAGTAAATGCAGTAAGAAAACTACAAAATGGAAAGGCGCCTCGCTTGGATAATATTAAGACTGAATTTTTACAGTATATGGGAGACACCAGAACACAATATCTACATAAAATAGTAAATGCATCGTGGAAAACAGGAGTAATACCAAAAGACTGGTCCATAGTGACAATTCCACCCCTATTTAAAAAAGACGATAAAAAAAATGCTCCAATTATAGACCGATTTCTTTATTAAGTGTAGACGTTAAAGTGTATGAAATTATACTCGAACAGAGGCTTTGAAATAAAGTAGAAAATGAACTAAATGAGAACCAATGTGGATTTAGACCTAATAGGAGAACGATGGATCACATATTTAGTCTACGGGAAGTCTGGGAAGTATTACAATGACAGGTTGAAACTAAACTATTAATCACGATCAAAAGTATCTATTCTCACATGAGAAATGTAATCAGGACACAAAATATGTGCAGTGAAGGATTCAATACTTTCTGCGGAGTCAGGCAAGGAGGAGTTTTAAGTTCCTTGGTTTTTATCATTCTGATGGACAAAATTGCCAAAGAATGCCAAGATAATCTGAAGGGCGTCAGGGCGGAAGTAAGGCATCCTAATAGTACGTACATCTCAGAGTTAAAATACGCAGACGATCTGGTAATATTCACCAATAGTGAGGAAAACCTACAGAACAATTTAAACATATTGGAAAAGAACTTCAAAGAATATGATGTAAAAATTAATGTAGGTAATCAAAACAGAATTTGTGGTAGTGGCAAAAGAGAAAAAGCACGAGAATATATACCTGAATAGTGAAGCAATTAAACAAGCAGAAAATTTTAAATACCTGGATTCAACTCTAAACGCACAAAACAGCCTAGATCCTGAGATATGAACAGACTAAACAACACAAATAAGCTTGACTTTGCTTTCAACAAAGTGTTTATAAGGAAGAGATATCAGCAGAAACTAAAATCAAAATCTTCAACAGTGTCTTGACACCAGTTTTAATTTATGGCTGCGGAGTGTGGTCTATGAATAAGGCACAAAAGAGCAAAGTACAAGCCAGTGAATGAGATTTTTTCATGCAATATTAGGAGTTTTCAGAAGAGACCGTATACGAAATACAGATATTAGAAATCAATTAAAGATAGTGCCAGTACAAGAAACAATAGAGAGAAGACAACTAATGTGGTTGTGACATCTAACCAGAATGGACAATTGAAATTGAAACACTTGCTAAGGACAGAAAACGGAGAAAATTCTGCCACCATACCTCTACACCGTAATGGTAAATGAGGCTAGATTATGTATGTATGTTTTCTTCATAATTCGTATTTCGTTCTAAGCGTTTCTGTTCAGTTATTAACTAATATGTATAGCAAAATAGCTAGAAATCCACGCTCCATCCACTGTCACTCAGATTCGTTATTTACTGTATTGTAAATTTCGCATTTGCCACTGTACTGCAATGTTGAAATTTCCCGCCATTCGTGATATGTTCACAACCTTGGTTTTGAAGCGAAAACGACATCTGTCTTACAATGCTTGAACTATTTGTACACTATTTGTGTGGAAATTTATCAGTTGTCTACAAAAACAGCGCCGATAACCGACATTTGGCATTGTAATATTCGCACTAAATGATAACAGCTTAAAATTTTTTAGAAAACACGTATTCTCAAAAAGTAAACATTAGAAATAGCTCAACGAGGTCTTAATGAAAGATCAAAAATCGTATTTCCCTCTCTTCTGTTTACAGTTTCTATTCTCTATTTTGCACGAGTAAATTTTTGCCGTTAAATGGCAGAAATACAAATGATAAATGGCTACAATATCGTCAATATTTTACATCCAATTCTAAAGCGCAAGCAAATCTTTTACTATTTATAATAGCTTACGATAATCAGCCAACATTTGTTTTTGAAATGAAGCCTTGTTTAAGTTTGTACGATATGTGAAACTTGATAATAACTGTTTTCTATGTAGCAATCTGTCCCTTTTATTTCAGCATAAGCCAAACGCCCACCTTAAGTGTTAGAACATTCTTTACTGCACACAGTATGAATACATGGCATATCATCTACTGCTCTAAATGTGTTGATGACATGCAATCACTGCTCAAGTACTTTTTATGTTCAAGGTAGTTTACCTTGTTATGCTTTATGTTAAGTATCCTATACATAATAGCTATTTATGCAACAAGTGCTAAAAGTCGACTTTTATGCGCGAGACATGAAAATTATGAAACGAAGCCGAAGGCTGAGTTTCATAACATGTCTCGCGCATAAACGACTTTTAGCACGCGTTGCATACAATATTTTATCTACGACCTTAATTTTACCGTTATTAATCCATAAATATCGATTTAAGAAAGGTTCGCATCTGCGACGCTGCGTCATAATGAATAGTAGGCTACGCCGCTGGCGATTGTTTGGCCACGCCCGTGCTGTCAAGGTGAGTTGTACGAAATGTAATTATTGATACTCCACATATGACTGTATTCATTACATAACGCTTTAATTATTTCAAAAACGCTTTACCTGTAACGCAAGAAGCAACTAGAATAGCTTTACGACTTCACTTGCAGTTCGAAATTGTAGTTTTGAACCTCGCGTCACTTTTAGCACATGTGCTAAAAGTAAACAGCTGATTTCTTTAAACACGGTAAACTATAAAACGTCACTTTTAGTGAAACAAGCGAGTGTTAAAAAGCCTACTTTTAGTAGTGGTCGTAGATAAACATCTTTATGATAAATTTCAATGATGCGATGAGGTGTTGAAAATGTGTACCGATTTTAATACCTATTTTCAAGTCCCATATGAATCTTTGCAGTGAAAGCATAGTGTACATGAACGTGCGATTAGTAAAGTGAAAAATGATATTAACCTAACTGATTATATTTATTTAATTTAGCTAGTGAGCTTATCATACCTGAATGTGTTTTTAATAAGTACGCGGTGTGGGCGGTCGCGGCTGTGGCCACAAACATTTCTTACCTTCGTGAACTATAATCTGACTTATTTAAAAACAAAACTAAAATCAATAAACACAAAACATTAAAAGTGATTATGTCAACAGCAACTAAAGGCCAAGGCAATGACAGCGCCGAAGAAATGGTAACAGAGCACATTGAACCAATCGTTTATGTAATAAACAACGGTGAGTTATCTCCGCCAAGTCAATCCACTACAACCACGTCTAAATGATTACTAGATTCTCCCCCAGCCCAACAAAATAATAAACAATACAGATTCGATGTAAGCGAATTATTGAAGCAGAATAAGTATTACTAGTGAACCTAAGTGTAAAATCTAAAGTTCCTCCTATATTCATTCATGAAGCTCTGAACTATCACGAGATCGTAAGAGATATTAAATCCCACAATAAAGGCAAATCTACCTTAACAAACAGAGGTACCCAACTAAAAATTAATCTGGAAAATATTGAAGACTATTGAACCCTGACCACATTTTATGAAGAGAAAAATGTTAAATTTCATACTTTTGAAAATCCAGACTCTAATTTTTCCATGATAATAAGAAACTTACCGATATCCATAACAAATGAAGAGATCCAACAGGTACTGTTAGTTAAAGAATACGCGGTAACAAAAGTAACACGTTTATATAATAAGTTAAAACATCCGATCCCAATATGTGCACTAACTCTAACAAAAAATGAGAAATCAAAACACATCTACGACCTCTAAAACTTATGTTATTGCAAGATTATGGTAGAATCCAGACGCAAAACCTGAGAGATCCCGCAGTGCACACGTTGTGTGCATTTCTCCCACACAAAAAATTTTGTCATTTAGGCCCACGTTATATTAAATGCACGGGTGATCACTATACTAATCAATGTAGCCAAAATAAAGAAGTAAAGTCGCGATATGTCAACTGCGGGGGCGAGCATACCGCCAACTACAGAGGCTGTAAATATTATAAAAAACTTGCACACTCAAAAAACTCCACAATCCATTCAAGCACCTCACGACCAAATGCAACAAATATAACTGTCCTTCCAGTAGAGATAACATAAATTATCTCAAATGCCGGAAACTACCCAAAATAGATGGAACATACCCCGAATAAATTGAAAAAAACACAGCGACCCCTGAATCAAAAGGAATTGGTGAAAATTGAATATAAATAATTATAAAAGCGCTCCCACCGTAATTAGGTAAAATCAAAGATTTTTTGTTTTCATTAATCCCTGCACTATTTGCTAATGGCAGGAAATAACCACAAAATAATCTAAACCTCTGCCATTGGAATGCCGATGGAATTATGCGTCAACGATCAATTGGAACGCATGCTTGAAACTCCAAAATAAGCAAAAACTACTTCCCATAACAATTAAACAGCAAACCAGACATGTTGGATATAGTCCTTCATACAAATTTTGCTCGCCCAATTTTTCAAACAATACTACCAGAGCTAGATTCGGATTACCTACCTGTTATTATAACCCTTGAAACTCAACCTCAACTTACCAAACAAATTCCTAAACTGAGCAACTGAAAAATTGATTGGGATATCTTTCAAACTACACTCCAGCAAAGCATTAAGTGTCCGTCACGGTTACTAAATCCTAATGACATAGACAAAGCCATCAATTTCGTAATTAATGTATCGTGTGTTAAAAAAAAAATCATTTGCAGCATGCCATGGTCAAATTGAAGTTTGCCATAACTTGAGATATTCCCATTGAAGCAAATGAACTACCATAAGTCAGAGAGAACTAAATTACATCTTGACCTTGAACTATTTTCCAAAAATATACAAAACAACAAAAACAGTTTTTATTGACCATTATGATTATTACACTCGTTGTTGATGTTCACATGCCATCTTATTTTCCTATTTGCTCGATACAATTAAACTTAATGCACTGTAAACTTTTACCTGTCACAGTGACAGATGTTTTCATAACCAAAATGCAATCTGACATTCACCTACAGACTTAGGTTAAGACATGACTAAATGTTTTATCTTTCTTTCCAAGGCCTACCCTAAATGAGTTTTTTTTTTTGAACACACGATACAATGTGTTTTTGAACCCGTCAAGGTTAGTTAGTGTGTATGAATTTTAAAATTTAGAGTTTAGGTAAATTCATAGGAAGTAGGTAGTAGTATTTGTACAGACTGTGGACATGTAAATGTTTGGAAAGTGAATAGTGCCTTATTTAAAGCCCAATTAGAAGCAATAACGTTTTTGAGGTTATGGGTATATGATTGATTACATGATGTCTTGCAAAATATGTAAAGATGAAGTAGCCCATAGTGATCAGAACTGCTTTTGTTACTTTTGTAAGCTGCCTATACACGAGAAATGCTTAGGCGTATAAGCCATGGAAGATCGGTTTTACCTTTAAAAAAATCGAGTCTTAAAAATAGTGTGCATGGAGTGTGCTAATGGCATAAGCAAATTGACTGAATCAATGGATGTAATAAGAAGAGACCTGAAGGAAATAAAAAACACAGCGAGTACCTCTTCTACATGGGACAAAAAAGAGAATAAGTTATACAGCCAAGCTGTTAAAGAAGTCAAAGAATGTAATAAAATTATTGTAGTTAAACCAAGGGTAGTACATGAAGCTGGAGTAACAACAGAAGTACTGATGAATAAAATTAAACCGCAACAGTTATCAATAGGAATACAGGGAATTAAGGCATTAAAAGATGGTGGAATAGTTGTTGCATGTAATTTTATGATAGGGAAAAGTTGAAAGAGAAAGTGAAGGAAGTATTAGGACAGAGTTACAATGTAAAAATACCAAAAGCAATTAATCCAAAGATAAAAATAAATTATATATCAGAAATCTTTACAAAGGAGGAAATTAGTGAGGCGAATGAGCAGAATGAATTTACAAAAGATTTTAAAACGATTAATGTACTAGCTGTAAAGAAAATGAAAACTAAGTATATGGCTATGGTGGAGTTGAATGGAGAAATATTTGGTGAAATTATGAAGCAAAAGAAACTTAATATTGGTTGGAACACATGTAATGTTTATGAATACGTTAATGTTATGCGATGTTATAAATGTGGACGATTTAACCACTTTGCATGAGAATGTAAAAATAAAGAAGTTTGTCACAAATGTGGATCCGAATCCCACAAATCCGGAGAGTGTGAGAGTAGTGAAATGAAGTGCATTAATTTGACCGAGTCTAACACAAAGTATGGGTTGGATCTGGATGCAAATCATGCATCATACGATATGGAATGTCCGGTGAGAAAGAAAATTGAAGGAGCTATAAAGCATAAAACAAATTATAGAGTATAGCAGTTAAAGCAAGAAAACACTGTGAATAGTGTGGTTTTGTGTATTAACTAGCAAAATCTCACAACAAACTTTGATGAAATATCTCATGTAATTGATTCAAAGCCCCTTCTTGTGTGTTTGATTGAGACTAATATAACTGAGGACACTGACGTGTGCAAACTAAAAATTATGAACTATTCTTTTATTCAGTCTGTTTCACATAGCAGACATACAGGTGGTGTTGCAACATATATTAGATCTGAAATCAGTTTCGAGTATATAAGGAATATGTTATGGTGTTTAATAATTAATTTAAAGTACAGTGGAATTGAATACTATATAGCAAGTATTTATCGTTCACCCAGTAGTGCCTCAAATGCATTCTTAGATGCTATATCGTAGTGGTTTGATGATGAAGTATTACAGAGATCGAACTGCATTATAATGGGCGATTTTAACATCAATTGGTTTGTTGAAAATGACTTTTATAGAAATAGGTTAATTAATGAGGTTAATTTATTAAGAATGAATCAAATAGTAACTAAAGCAACCAGAGTGACATACAATTCTAAGACTTTGATAGATCTAGTAGTAACAAATATCCCAGACCTGAAAGTAGAGGTTAAAAAGGAAGAAATCTTAACTGACCACGAAATTCTATGTGTATATTTTATTTATTTACCTATTAGGGATATAACAGAACGAACCCAATACAATATCACTTTATACATTGATATAAAACTAAATGTAGCATTAATTTAAATCTGAAAACTAAAAAAAACGTTCAACTCACAAAATATACTTGGAAAGCAACATGGGGATTGCAAATAATTGCTCATTCCTGAAAAGAAAACTGAATGATAACGATATGAGAATGATTGCATTGTCATTGATTGGTATGGATTGGAAGTATATTAGCGATGTAGACAATTTATTTAATACTGTATATAATAACGTAATAACAGCCCTTGATATGTATGTACTATGCAAGACAAAAAAAACTGGTACAGTTAATATGTTCTGCTGTGAATCTGACTGCGTTAATATGGTTACTATGGATACTCTACTATTAATTTGAAAGTGTTCGAAAACATTACTTATTTATCTGTCAGAATTTGAGTAGGTAGTACCTGAAAATATTGTATGTATGGCTCCCCATTTGAGAGAGACTGATAAAGCCCGAATTGTGACCTCATTGGAAAACGGATGGTCAATACGACAGATAGCGCAAGAGTTCCATGTGAGTAAAACTACAGTTCTTCATATAAAAAAAAGATGGACCGAAGAAAGGACACTAAGTAGGAAACAGGGATCTGGTAGACCAAAGGCTACTACAAGAGAAGATGATGAAGCACTTGTAAATTATCTTCGAGAACATCCGTTTGAAACAGCTATTCGAGCCAAATTGGAAACAAATTTTCCGGGAACGCATAGGACTGCTCTGCGCCGTCTGAAGTCCTCTGAATTAAACAATTATTCTGCAGCATCCAAATTCTTCCTAACAGAAATACATAGACAAAGGCGTCTTCAATTTGCACAGCAGTATATCGATATGGACGAAAATTTTTGGAACAACGTAATTTTTTCCGATGAAAAGACCTTCCAGTCGCATCATAATGGACGTGTTAAAATATATCGGCCCCAAAATACTAGATATTCCCAACAATATATGAAGGAAATTAAAAGAAGTGGGCGATTTTCAGTTAATATGTGGGCATGGATTAGTGTTCACGGTCCAGGTGTTTGCTGGGCCATAAATGAACGCTTTACTGGACAAGTCTATAGTACGTTGTTGGAAAATATCATGCTTCCATCAGTGACGCAGTTATTTCCGGAAAACTCTATTTTTCAGCAGGATAATTGTCCAGTGCATACATCACGCATTGTTTTGCAGTGGCTGGAAGACCATGGAATACGAACACTTCCTTGGCCAGCAAACAGCCCAGATCTTAATCCAATTGAAAATGTGTGGGCAATTATGGTAAGGAAATTATACGAAGTTAACGTTAGGGTACAGAATGCAGAAGATCTTGCTCAAGATATCCAAAACATTTGGGAAGAAATTAATCCAGAATATATACGAAATTTAATTCATTCCATGCCACGACGTCTTCAATGTGTAATAGCGCAAAATGGCGGTGCTACAAAATATTAATACGTTTTTATTATATTATTGTTTGTGTCTGATTGTTTGTAGTTAATGTAAATATAATCTTAATTGTGTGTAAAAATAAAGTTTGCATTTGAATTTCTAACTTAATTGTCAACTTGTGTAGCTGTCACTATGAATCAAAATTGATATAATAAATGCACGACCTGCTGCATTGTTTGACAAACGTCAAAGTGACATTTGTCACACAATTCAGCAGGCCGTGAGTAAATGTAATTTTTTAAAGCCTCGTTTAAGCTAATCAAATTATGCTAAAATCCCTATTAAGAGTTGTACCAGTTTTTTTTGTCTTGCATAGTACCTAAAGTAAATGCACCAGATGGTTATGTTTGGAAGTTACCATGGGTTAACAAGCAAATACGACAAAAACGGAAATTAAAATATGAAATCAATCAAAGGTGTAAAATAACAAATAGCACCGAAGAATGGAACAGGTATAAAAAAGTAAGAAATTCTTAAACAGAAATGTTAAGAAATGAATGAAAAAAATACTATGAAAAGGCTATTGCAGACAACAGACAAAATCCTCAAAAATTATAGAAAGTATTAAAATATTTTATCAAAGTGAAGAAAAAGTAGTAATAAAGCAAATTATGAGAAATGGAATATTAATTTCAGGTCATAAAAATGTAGCCAATGCATTTAATAGTTATTTTATAGAGAGTATCAAAACTATAGTTGATAGTATTGATAACATACAACAATCAGATGTGAACGACGTTCATTATCAAATCGATGAAGAATTTCGTACTTCTAAACCCATTAGTATAGCAAAACTTCAGAAAGTTATCTTATCCATTAAAAAGAAAAATAGTCCAGATGAATTAACTTTGGTGGTTATACATAAACTGATAGATGCTATTGGCATAGGGTATCCTTTACTAAATATGATAAATACTAGTCTATCAAAAGGTGTTTTTCCTACCAAGCTGAAGAAGTCAACAGTAGTGCCAATTCCAAAAGTTCAGAAGGCAATGGATTGTAGTGAATTTAGACCAATCAACTTACTATCTGTGTGCCACAAAATTATGGAGAAAATTGTTTATGAACAACTTTTAGACTTTATACAGAAGCGGAACATATTAGTCGATCAACAATTGGTTTTAGAGATAAGCGCCCATGTGAAACCGTTACCGGAAAGTTTACCGAATCTCAATTTATCGAACGCAATTGACCGAACTCAATTGATCGAAAATCAATTTATCGAAAACGCAATTTACCGAAACGCAATTTATCGAATCACAATTTATCGAATGGCAATTTATCGAATCCGAAATATGAAATGTTAAAATAAATACTACTGTAAAGCCTGTTAGCGTTACTCAGAAGAACACCACGTGGAGGTCGGCTTACTAATCTTCCTTTTTAATATATTTGCTTGTTTTTACATTCTCCAGATTTTTTAGTTTTAATTTGGAGTGGTAAGATGATTCGAATCTCAACGAGTAAGATTCGAGTACTGGTTCAGATTCAGATACCATTACAGACCTAAAATTGCATTTTTTCTCCGAACTGTATTATTCTGAAAATACTTAAATTGCAAGAATTCTTTCTTTTGTAAAATTCTTACGGTAATTATCGTTAATCGCAGTATAATTACTTACTAGGCGTAAGATCTAAGAATCTATTAGTGAAAGCGCATGCTTGCAAGAATTCTTTCGGTAATTATCGTTAATCGCAGTATAATTACTTACTAGGGGTAAGATCTAAGAATCTATTAGTGAAAGCGCATGCTTGCAAGAATTCTTTCTTTTGTAAAATTCTTACGGTAGTTATCGTTAATCGCTGTATAATTACTTACTAGGAGTATAAATTTCTTGTCCCTTATGGAAGAATATTCATTTGCTATTTTTACATTCTGTGAAGTGCAACTCAAATTTGACACAATGCCTTTAGAATTTATAAATAGTGAAAAGGGCAAGAAAAAATTACATGTGGACGGACATTTATATTACCAAGATAAGAAAGCTGAGACGACAATTTATTGGAGATGTGAAAACTACAGAAAGAGAAAATGTGGGGCTCGTGTTATTACAATTGAAGATGAAGTGAGTAAAAAAAGTGGCAATCATAACCATACTGCAGACGCAGCGCATGTAGAAGTAAGTCAAGTTATGGATAACATCCGTAGCAGTGCTAAACTTACTCAGGACGCACCTCACTACATTGTGTCCAATGCTTCAGCAACAGTTAGTCAAGCAGCTGCAACCCAACTTTCAAGGGTAGACAATATAAAAAGGACAATACGAAATATCCGTCAAAAGCAGAATGGTGCTCCAGCGTTACCAACTGATCGCAGTACTATCGTTTTTCCCCAAGAATTTACGATCACCAAACGTGGGGAACCGTTTTTATTGTTTGATTCTGGTGCTGCACAAGATCGAATTGTAATATTTAGTACGAGGAACAACCTACAACTTTTGGCCGAGTCCCCGCATTGGTATGCCGACGGTACATTTAAAACAGTCCCACATCTTTTTCATCAGTTATATACTATTCATGGATTAAAGCAAAATAACGCCATACCTTTGTTATATGCGTTGCTACCTGACAAAACAGAAGGTACATATGCTCGATTATTAAGAGAAATAAAAGAATTGCAACCCCTTGTTGCACCATCAACTATAATGACAGATTTTGAACGTGCCATGGTTAATGCAATAACCAGTGAATTCCCTCACTCAACGCAGAGTGGTTGCTTTTTTCATTTTTGCCAATGTATCTATCGCCAAATCCAGTTACACGGTTTAAAAGCAAGATATGAAACAGATGCAGATTTCGCGCTAACAGCGAGACTACTTTCTGCAATAGCATTTGTTCCTACCCAATATGTGATCGAAGCTTTTGAAACGTTATGTGACGATGATACTCTGCCACCAGAATTGCAACCTGTTGTGGATTACTTTGAGGCTACGTGGATAGGACGTCCACATAGACGCCATCGTCGTGAACCACGATTTCCACACATTTTATGGAATTGTTTTGATGCAGTAGTTCAAGGATTGCCAAAAACCAACAATGCTGTAGAAGGTTGGCATCGAGGTTTTGAGCAACAAATTTCTGCAGAACATCCAAATATCTGGAAATTTATTCAAGCAATCCAAAGGGAACAGGGACTTCACGAAATGCAAATAGAACAGTATGTAGCCGGACAACAAGCGACTACTAGTCGTAAAAAGTATCAAGACTGTGCTGAAAGAATAAAACGGCTGGCTGAAAATTTTGATCGAAATAATATATCCAATTATCTGCGTGGTATTGCACATAATACCAGTTATTAAAATATTATAAATAAGTGTAAATATAACAATAATGTAATCATTTGTTAATTAAAATATTATAAATAACAAACATTAGAATAAAAAACACAAAAAAACTTAAAAAATTTAGAAAAATAAAAAAATATTAGTACTTGCTAAAATATAATAGCTAATCCTAAATATAACTGTAAATCATTCGATAATGAAAATACTATAAACAACAAACAAAAAAATTAAAAATTAAAATACAAAAAAACTTAAAAATTTAGATAAATACAAAAAAATTTAAAAATAAAGCAAAATATAAAAAAGGGAGACTAGTAAGCCGACCTCCACGTGGTGTCTCCTGGGTAACGCTAACAGGCTTTACAGTAGTATATAAATATATATAATAGTAAAATTACTATTTCAGATTTATGATTCGATAAATTGCCATTCGATTAATTGTGATTCGATAAATTGCGTTTCGGTAAATTGCGTTTTCGATAAATTGATTTTCGATCAATTGAGTTCGGTCAATTGCGTTCGATAAATTGAGATTCGGTAAACATTCCTAGACCCTGTGAAACGACATTACAACTGGTAATATCTGAATGGAAGCAAACAGTGGACACAGGCAAAACAGTGATTGCTGTGTATCTTGACTTTAAGTGTGCTTTTGAAACAGTTAACAGAAAAGTGTTAATAAACAAAATAAGATGATCGTATGGTATAACAGGTGTGGTGTTGAGTTGGTTTGAAAGTTATTTGACTGATAGAGATCAGATTACAAGGGTTGGTAATAGTGAACCAAATAGTTTAAAGACAGAGCATAGTGTACTCCAAGGCAGTATTCTCGGCCCTCTCCTATTTATTGTCTATATAAATAATATCGTAAATGCCATACAGCATTGTTCTATACATCTGTTTGCTTATACTTTGCGTATACTTATTTATTATTCAGGTGACGAGGTGGATAACATTGTGCAAGTTTTAAATGAGGAAATAAAGAAAACTAATCTGTGGTTAAAAACTAGCATATTAAATTACACATGGTATTAGGACATTTTTAGTTTTGTACAAACGTACTGCTATTGGCGTTAGTTTCTAAATTACAGCCCCACTTGTGTATGGGTTTGTCAAATTATTCCGCTTGAATTTAAGCCTCTTGAAGTATTCGCTTGCCGCCAGCGGTTCTAAAACGTCCTCATTCTGTGTACCCGAGTTTTCAATCTGTCGGCGCGCTAGAATACAAATAACAATCGGTCTACGACTGGCTTTTCTGAATGTTGTGGCGAGCAATTTTAAGAGACAACTGCCATGAGTGCGAGAGAGCAAGCTTCAGCTCTTCTGCCAGCTACTTTATCAATCCTGCAGCCGGCACTGCATTTTTCAAAGAGAATCGATCCGGTGTTGCAAGAGGCAACAGGTTGTGGAGAGCTGTTTCTCGGCCCCGCGTGGCTCTCTGGGCCGCACAAGGTGTTGCGTTTGTTCATTGTATGTTAATTATTGCCTAATGGGCTGTTCTTCAAGCATGTGTGTGTACCGCTGTTTATGTGTGATTTGGACTCTCGTCGCTTCATGGCAAGTGTCGTATTTTATGGGACAACGCAGTTGAGTGTTCTGCCTTGTTTTTGAACTCATATTACTGCACGTGTAGGCGTGGCCAATTGGGGTTGTTGTGTCGTTTACTGTAGGCCTTGAAGTTTTTGTTGTCGAAGGGCGGCAACCCTTATATAATACGTCGTTTGAACGGATTCCTTGTGAGAACTCATTAGCGGCCTGTCATGTGTTTGTAAAGATATCGCTGCCGTTCTGCCATTTTGTCGTGCAGCTTCGCATTTCGCTCGTATGAGAGGATCATCCCCCTGGTTGGTTCCGCCGCATCTTTACGTGGAGTTGTTGCAGTCATCCCCTTATTTGGTGTCTCCTGCAGTATCTGGGTACAGTAGCTGATTGCAGTAGCGTGGGACATCAATTTACTGCACAGCCAAACTTTTTAAAAATATCGTTTGTATTATTATTAACGTTTAAAGGGCAACTTAACATAAACAGTGTGTTTTGTCGAATCATTGGACAGTTTATATTTATTTGATTTATTTATTTGATAAGTACATAAGAGGAAAATCCAAATAGTACATTAAATGAAGATATGAAGATATACATATATGTTTTTTATAATACAATTGAATAAAGTAATTTGAAAATATAAATCAATTAGTAACTTTTATATATAGTTGGAGGTAATATAATATTTATTAATTAAATGAAATTAATTGAAAAATTAACAGAACATGTCCTTCAAAAAAAAACAATAATTTATATTTTCCGCGAGGGGTTATTCACAACGGGATATCCTGTGTACACTTGCCGGGAGATCTTGGAGATATCTACGGGAGGACTGAAGAAATCTCAGGAGGTTTGGGGAAATCTTAGGAATTCTCGGGAGATATCAAGAAATCTTGGATATCTCTGGGTAATCTCAAGGATATCTGAGGAAATCTTCAGAACATCTGAGGCAATCTCAATAATATATTATAGTTTGGGCTCTCTCCGTTAAATTGAATTTTTGCTGTAATATTTTTATACCGGGTGCTGACTTGCGCGACGAACCATAGGAATTTGCATAATAAATTCTTTATGTTCAATTATTTGCTCTCCTAATTATTTTAGAGCGAAAGTGTAAATACATTTTTGTAGAGAAAAAAACACTGCATCCATTCATACTTTTGCTCAAAATTTTCTATTTTCCGGAACCGAAAGAATGCAAAAAATCAAACTACAATTTTTACAAAAATCAGTGATGCCACGGAATTACCTAAACAAGCAATGAATTTGTCTATCATTGCAGTTGAATTTTGCATTTTCCGGTTATTATAAAACCATAAAACGCAAAATAGGAAACCATTTTATTTATTTCAACACAAAAATAATGGAAAATCAAATAAAATTTTCAAATAACCTACCATTCGCTGCTGAACAATGTAGTAAAATTCTCGCTTAATATTTGCTAATTGATATTTTCAGCTCTTCTAGATTTTGAATTACTCATCTAGAGTAAAACAAAATTAATAGTGAATTATTATAAACGTCAAACAGCTATAACAAACGAACAAACAACAGATATTGTTTGTTTAGGTAATTCCATAACACCACGGATTTTTTGAAAATTGAATTTTCGTTTTCATTCATTTATACTATTCCGAAAAATGGAAAATTGTAAATATTAGTATGAATGGATGTAGTATTTTTTTCTCTATATAAAATGTATTTGCACTTTCTCTCTAAAATTATTAGGGGAGCAAATAATTAGACATAAAGAATTTACTATGCAAATTCCTATGGTGCGTCGAGCAAGTCAGCACCCATTATAAATAGTATATTACATTACAAGGCATGAAAGTGATACTTTGCAGATGAGGTTTGTTGTAGAATATGCGGACGCGAAGCGTCCGAGTACTTCTTCAAAGCCTCTGAGTCAAACATAGACACTTTCATGCTGTGTAATGTATTACATTTTTTCTGAAATTTCTCTTGAAAAATTTAAAAATAGGATTCTATTGCATCAAGGCTGGTGACCGGTCACCTAGGTAAAGTAAAGTAAAAATGATGAGTCTTGCAAAAATCTCAAAAGTGACTAGTCTTGCAAAGTGACACTTTCAAGATTAACCTGAGTCTTGACATGGCCCGCTTTTTTGTATATGGGTAATATTAGGTTATTATCCCAAGCTTGAGAAATAATGTTAGTATTCCATATTTCCGAGTATATCTCCTGTAGCCAATTTATCCCCCCCCCCCCCATTTCTCCTAGATACTTGATCATTTCCGGATGGATATTGTCCTCTCGACAGGCTTTCCCAGTTTTTATTTTGGATATCACCTCAATCACCTCCTCTCTGCGGATAGTGTCATTTTTGTCGTCTTCATCGTTTCCTTCTGTATCTACCATTTCGACTATTTCGTGGTCTTCTCCGATTACATTGAATTTCTGGGCAAAATACTCTTTCCATATGTTCAGTATTTTTAAACTGTTTATTTGTACTGTGTTTTGTGTATCTTTTATTCCAGTAATTTCAGTTTTGATTTTCCTTCCAAGTCCCTTGTTTTCTTCCAAAATTTTCTATTATTTACTTTGTATCCTTCGTTCAGTTCATTACCAAAAGCTTCCCATGTGTTTTGTTTTGCTTCTTTGACATCTTTTTTGGATTCTTCCTTCTTCCTTTAATAGTTTTTCTTGTTTGGCTCGTTTTTTAGAGTCCAGGTAATTCATCCAACTTATTATTTATTGTTTTATTGTGTCTTTTACTTTTTTGTTCCACCAAGATGTTCTATTATTGTTGGAATTTATTTTCTTCATTCCACAGGTTTAGATGATTGCTGCCTTGAGAACTATTTCAAACATCTTCCATTTGTCTGAAAGTTTTTTTTTATCTTCAGTACTTTCCGCTTGCGACAGTTCCAGATCAACTTTCCGTCGGTAAATATCTTTGACTTCCTCATTTTGCATTTTTTAAATGTTTATACTATATTTACTCTCTCCTTAACTTATTTTTTCTATCCTGCATCTTTGTCTTACTTTAGCATATACTAGGCTGTGTTGAGAACTTATTTCTGCTTTTTTACTGACCCTTACTTCTTGTATGCTATTACTTATTCCATTGCTGTATACTATAGTCTATGATGCTTTTTGCATTTCTCTCTTGTGCCTCGAATATATATTTCTCCTCCAGCGGTTGGTGCCAGAAGGAATTTTCTATCATCATTTCATTTCTTATATAGAAGTCTATCATTCCAAGTCCATTTCTATTCCGTTCCTTTTCCCCGTACTTTCCCAGGCATCCCATTTTTTATCATCATTTCATTTCTTATATAGAAGTCTATCATTCCAAGCCCATTTCTATTCCGTTCCTTTTCCCCGTACTTTCCCAGGCATCCCATTCCTCTGTGAGTATCGTCTCATATCTTAGCATTCCAATCGCCCACAATTATTATATTTCCACTTTTTTCTCATAGCTTGTCATAGGTTTCTTGGAGGACTAGGTAGAAGTCGTTCATTTCTTGTTCTACAGTCCCCTCTACTAGTGCATAAATTTGTATTATACATTATCCTAGCATTTATTTGTTTATATTCATTTATTAATTTATTTAGGTCTTTTTTAACCACGAAACCTACTCCTGCCTTCGCTCTTTGCCCTTTACTAACTCCTGAGTAGTATAGATTATATTTACTACTAGTGAATTACCCAAGCTATGCTTCGGTTCGCTAATTTAAGAGAGATTTATTAATATAAATTAAAAATGGGTGCATCGGCGATCATTCTACCACTGAACCAATGATGCTTTGTTGAATAACGCGCTGCTATAATGGTATATAGTGAATCACCCGAGCTACGCTTAGCTTCACTAATTACACGATTTAATTAAAACTTTACTTTTTCATACTACTTTTGAAAATAAAAACCGTTCTACGATCTAGGTCTAAAAATTAGCAAAATTTTAAGCTATCATACAATTTAATCGGTACAGTATCTTCGGAGGAGATGGCGAACAAAGATACAAACCTACATACAAAGAAAGAAAGAGAGCATCGATTTTATGGTATAGGACAGGGGTGGCGAACCTTTATTCCTCTGCGTGCCATTTTTTCTAAAGAAATGTTTAATGAGCCCATGACGTGCCATCAAACAATCTTGACTTAGTGATTAATGGAGAAAATATAAAACTAAATACTATCAATTTAACACTTTTTATTTGCAACCAAAAATATATATTTTGTACAGCAATAGTAACGTTATGTTTATTTAAATGAAAGAAAAAATTAGTGCGACTTCTGCTGTTGCAAATTAGATGCTAAATAACTTATATTAGCTTCATACTTTGTTAATTTTAGCAGGATGCAAGCTGAACTGGAGTCATCTGACAAGCGGCTTCTAAGCGAGTCTTTAATGTTATTCATTTCTGAAAATAATGACTGGCAGGTATAGATAGATGAAAATATTGTTAAGATAACAAAAGTCAGCTTCTTCAGACTGCTAAATGTGTCTGGAATTAAATTCTACGTTTTCATAATTTTGATATTGGCATTTTTACTCATATTACCTGATACAGAGAGTATTTCTATTTCATTTAATTATCTTTCCTTGTTTCCATACATTTTTGAATCCATATTGAACTAGACTGGAAATCAAGCAGCTGCATTTCAGTTTCTCCAATTTCCAACCAATCAAATTTGGCCAAGTTCAGTTTAACAAGTGAAGTCACATCAGGATACATAATAAAATTTAGTGTTTCCGATAATTCTTTGAACTGAGAAAATCTCGATGACAATTCTTTGATTGAAGAATTAATTACCGAATTAAACTCTTCAGTGACTTTTGCTTGGTCTCGTTTTTCGTGTAACTCCAACAAATCTCTGGTGATTTTTTCAAGTTTGGGAAAAACTTGCAGTTTAGCCTCGAAAGCAGGAATGAGATCTATGATAACACAATAATTGTTTTATTTGCGCCTTGATGCTTCATGTTCAACTCATTGTTAAATATAAATTGTTTCGCTTAAGTAACTAAATTCCTTAATTAATGCCGTGCCCAAATTATTTTGTCATGTGCCATCAGTGGCACGCGTGCCATTGGTTCGCCACCCCTGGTCTAGATGATAAACAGGAGACGGTGATTCAACCTTCCGCTGATTCGATGAGACTTCGCTAATAGATGAATATCTTATAATAAATACAGTTAATGTACTGTTATCTTTCCAGTGGATTCATTTTTCTAATCTAAATAAATTTTCAATTTTTGATTTGCGTTTTTTTTGACACGTCACTTAAAACCCTTTACATTGCAAATGAATAACAACCATTATCTTTAAAGAACAAACTTACTATCACAATTGATAATTATTTCTTTTTTTTTTAATCGTGTCAGAAGCATCATATGAATACACAGATAAAATAACCAAGATAGATACAGAACTGTAAGGAGTATACAAAATGTAAAAATAATAGCCAATAGCTGGCTACGTTTATTGCATTCGCCTTAACAGATATCAAATGCATAATAAACTATTTTTTTGATTTCCAAAATGTTTTCATATTTTTTAAAATTTAATCAACATGTTTTCATATAATCATAACGTTTTCATTTGACCAAGGTGTCTTACTAGTAGTTTTAAAATATTAAACAAAGAACTGCACTCTAAGACGAGTATAGTCTTATATGTATATTGTGTAGTGGTAAATTCTATTACAGCATATAATTACCTTCTTAGAATCCATAGCAAGTCAATCCAATTCTTTTCCTTAAATTTGTAGTGTCTCATGGCATCTGACTTTGATTATCAATGTTCAATAAAAATGTTAAAAGCCAGAAGCCGTATGAGTGGCCTTGATCAAGCAAATTAAATTAAACTTTGCTCTGTTCATACTTTTGGTGTTTAGCTACCTGCAGTGACTTTTAAACAGTGGAAACCTTTAAAAACATAAAAAATTGATGTGGGCAAACTGGGCTTCGCATCAGCACGCCCAAATCGAGGAACGGCGGTACGCAACTTCTGGAGGACAACCAGGAGTGCTCGTGTTTGCAGGAAACGCCTTTAGTAGATCTCAATGTGATGCAAAAACAATCTGTTTTTGACACAAGCTTCCTGGTTTAGAAATTCCAAAGATACGTGTTTCGAAAAGTGGAAGGAGTTTACATTGAGAGCGACCTAGTTAGGGTGTTGCTACTGGGCTTAAACCACCTGTATCTCCCATTTGCATTTCTTAACACGGGCTATAAAAGATTTTCGTGTCAAAATGTGAGAATTTTTAACTTCCTTTTCTCTGGTTTTTTTTTGCTCCTTTGGTTTAATTTAGCGGGTATCGATATACCCCATTTGAAAATTTAAATCTACATATTGTGGTTCTCATGCATGTAAAGATGCGACTACTCAGATATAGAGTTGTGTTTTGCCATTTTAGGAGATGCAGTGCGATATGACTTATGTACTTTACAAAGAGCGAATTTTAAATACTTTTTTTATTTGAGCTCATAGTCGTAGTTTATTAAACTAGAATTATTACATCGCAAACTGGAAGTGAACATTTATGAAATACAATTAATTTGCATACCGATTTACCTGCGTTGCAAAACAATTCTACATGAAAAATGCGTTATGTTGTAGACTGATTTATGCGTAATTATAAATTATGTTATTTATATAGAAATGCCTTGACAATTCGTACTAAATAATCACTGATTTTTGTGCAATGCAGGCTTGAAGGTAACTCATATTTATAATGCTCGACCGATAGATAAATCTCCGATAATGCAACTACACTTACCTTCGCTGTGTTCTTGATCAAGGTCTCATTGACATTGAGAGCACGTGACCTAGCACCCGCTACCACTAGCAATTATATCATCGGTATATAACGATAACAGTTTGCAATTAGTTATATTCCGCAATAATATTATAATTAAGGCGAATTACAAATTGTAGCTGCCATAAAAGAATTTCTCAACGAGATATCAATATCATAACTTGATGTATTCACCTGTTCGGTTGTGCTAGAGAAAAAATGAAAATAAACAGTGCAACATAACCTTGCTTACATAATAAGTGGTTCGGGCTATTAGCAATAATTTGTTTAATTATCCAAGTACCAAAACAAGTTAACGAGATTTCGAAGGAGCTTTAACATTTTCCTGCACCCAAACTGGTTGATATTTATCCAAGGATAGTGAAGAGAATATTGGTGTTACAATTTAAACAATGTTTATAGCATTTTGTTATATACAGCTCGGTCAAAACCGTCAGTTCGTTTATACAATGCAAAATAAAAGAGTATATAAATAACCACTGTATATTCAAACATCTTTAATGACTAACAATTATAACTTGTTACAGACATCAAAAATGATTTAACATGGCAAAAATATTTCTTCTATTTCTTGTGTTAAATAAGTACTAATTAACAATAGTTACTAGCGTATATTAACCTATCCGTTAGGCTTTTTTAAAGCCAGAAGATATTGCTAGGAGAGCATACACTAAAATCGTTCGTATTTAATCTTCAAGGCCGTCCAGTGTCTTACACACGCTTTGAAAAAAACGACCATTGTTGTGCTTTCCCCGAAACATACAAGTGTAGGTAGCCGTATTGTTTTAGTTTGTTGGTTTCGTTTGAATGGCAATTCTATGCATATAATTTATGGCTTTAGTTATGAATGCCATCACCAACACAAGCTCGCCACGCACTTCGTGTTAAGATAGAGTTAAATTTAATTTTTAAAATGCTAACAGTTGAAAGGCAACAAATGAGTAACTATGCCTCAGGATATATAATTATTTTTTAGTTTAACTATGGGAGTAACTATAGCAGTCTTTAATGCTTCTGTAAACAATCGAACGGTGCTCATCTCTGAAAATGCTAATAAAATACTACTATACTTTGAATTAATATTTTCTTAACAATTCTTTACTAATTACAGAAAAATAAACAACTAAAATACCAGCTTTTCGAATACTGTGACGACTATGAGTTGGTGGGAGCAGAGCTAGGCAAATTACTTCAAAAAAGTATTTAATTACCAATTACCGCCCAATGAAGTAATTGAATTATCAGATTTTCAATTACTTAAACAAAATGGCAATTCAATTATCAATTACTTCGTAATTGTAAATGTACAACATACATTACTTTTTAAATTAGTTTCCTCAGAAATTGTCGTCGTATATGTGTATTTAGTAGTATTTAGATAGCCATCTGCTAGTACATCGTTTGAAGCTGATCTGGAAATAAAGCTAATAAAAAAAGAAGCAAATTGAAATTAAAAAATAAATAACAAGTCATTCGTTCTCAGTATTGTTATGGAAAAAGTAAAATTATATTTTTACCCTACTTTACTTTGTAATCTCTACTTACCGCAGACATATTTTACGTTTCTTACACAATTATTAGTAAACCACATTCAGCACGGCCTACACTACACAAGACACAACACATGCGTATCTCATCTACAAACATACGCGCCTGTACCGAATATTTCTTAATTTAAATTACCACAAGTAATTCAAATGCTTGTAAAGTAATTTAAATACTTTAGAGTAATTTAAATGCTCAAAAGTAATTGCGCAATTAAATGTAGTAATTAATTACCTTTAAAAAGTAATTGTCAAGTACATTTTAACAAAAACGTCAATTACCAATTACAATTACCGTATTTTGAAAAGTAGTTAAATTCCAAGTCAAAACAACGGAAAGAAATTTAATTACAAAGTGCCTACCTCTGGCTGGAAGGCACTAGATCTATTCAGTTGTCATCCTTCTTCCAGAGTAGCTTCAAGTTGAATCACTATGAACCATGTACATACCACAATTTTAGTCATCAAAAATAAATAAAAACAAACGTTGCAGGATATTCAGAAATAGTATTTTATTCTTTAACGTATGCTACTAGTTGTGGCATACATTACTAATAGAGAATATCCACAGTTTTTCCGTAAATGGCTCTGATGTTGCTTTTTTACGCTTTTTAATAGCATTTTCCTTTAAACGCTGTATGTATTGTAAAATTTTAAAGAATTAAATATTCTATAATCATTTCCACACTATACTGAGGGAGGCAAAACTAGCGATATTTGCATATAATTTTGATACCATACACTAAATAGCAAAAAAAAATATTACAAATTAGTGCGACCCATTGCTCTACAGTTCGGTGCAGTCAATAAAATTGTTTTGTTCACGGCCCACTGCTTTGTCAGTGCCGCCATCTTGTACATTTCTAAATGACACTTATTTTTTATCAGTTCGAACTTCTCCTTTCATTTTCTTTTTTATTATCCATTTTAGTGATGGGCTTATTCGAATCAAAAATAACCGGTTATCCGGTTATTGAAATAATCTTTGTAACTCGGATTTCGTTCCAAGCATTCGGATGAAAAATAACCTCATCCTGATACGTACTACGTGCCGCGTCTCAGCGACCTGCGAGTGATCGAAATTCTGTAAATAATACGTCATTCATAACTCATATAACCTTTTCTACGGATGTACTTGATTGACCCAAGTGAGGCTCGTGGCTGCTTGTTGATGTTATTAAGACATTTGAGACTCCCAGTCGACGAGTTAAATTTATGGGGCCGTTCCTATTAAAGATAACGTTCTGCTGAGTATGAGATTTGCCGAAGCTGTGTTGGTATTAATTTAAACGGCTTAAATTTTTGCTTTGAAACGCGGTTGATTATGCCTAATAAGGGATAAACAGAAAGCGAAATAAGATTTTCCAATATCGTAAAAGATTTATATTTAATTTTTAATAACGGAGCAGTCGGTGGATTTCGATGTTGAAAATTTTAAGTGTGCGTCCTTAGAACCGCGGAAGGCTGAACGTAGGTAAATTATGGATTCTAAAATATACCGGTATTCTGTGCAAGCGAAAAGGAAAGGGTGGCTACTAGAGAATTTTAGGAACTAAAAATAGATTCAATACATACTTTGTATTCGCATAATTTCTTTATGATGAGTATTGATATAGCTATTCTCAATGGTTTAAACTCCTTAGAAATCAAATAAAAATCATTTATACAATTATTATAATTAACGATTAACTGAGTTCCTCTGCTATCTGCAAGTTACGATGTCGATGCAGATGACGGTGAACCGCCAACCGGCAAACCGGCTGACTTAATCGAAACGAATCGAGAGCGAAAATTGACTCGAATGATTATTCAAATAATCAATCGGTTATTAATATGATTCGAATGCAAATAATTCGGTTATGAAAATTGTCCGGTTATGCCCATCACTAATCCATTTAGCGTAAAATTATATTCTAAATAAAAGTCTCTGCATCTTCTCAAACTCAAAATGCATTCTCCAAAATCTAAATATCTCCTTTCGTATCGGCGAACGTTGGAAAATATAAAAATGCCTCTATAATAAAGTACCCTTATTTTTTAAACTACACAAAAATATTTTAAAACGTTTCTTAGAATTTAAATGAGGTGTCAACTACGAAATTCCAGCCGATTACTAGCAAACAATTATTTACTAATTTTCTCTATTTTTCTCTTACCACCATAGATACTATGGAAAATGATGTAGTTTGAAACTAACTTATTATCGGATAGGATAAGGATGTATCGTCAAACTTGACTTGCGCTCACCTAGCAATCAGAGTATTATGTTAATCGAAATGTAATAAAAAACATTGAAAATATCAACAACCTTTCAAAACAATTAGAATTTTTAATTGAAATGTTATAACAACTACTTTAAAGTTTCCTCCTCTATTATTACGATTTTGCATGTTTGGCAACATTTAAAAGTTATAATCGTCTTGAATTGTTGCTTATATTCAGATTGTATGTTATTACCTTTTTGTGAAAATACCTGTGATTTGCTTCCCTCGACTAAAAGACGAAGGAAGTACCTATTGTAATCACGAAAAAATCACTTTCCGAGATGTCTTCAGATCTTCACGTTTCAGGGTCCCTAGATGACGAAAAACCGGTATTTTCAATTCCGTATGTTTGTCTATCTGTCTCTCTGTATGTTTGTATGTCTACGCGGCATGAAACCGAGAAAGTTTAGAAGAAATATATACAGGGTGAGCACCTTAACAAATAAAATTTTGTTTATTTTTGCTTTACCTGAGAAATAGATACAACTAATATTTTGCACATAGTTCAGGCTTTATCATCGGCTAAAATGAGACCTAACAGATACAGAGTAAACATCACAAATTGTACAGACTAGTATGGTGCTTTATAATTTAGCAGAAACTCGTCCACTTCGAACACACCCGTGGCTCAGTTATTCTGTCGGCGAAACGCGGAGTGCAAATCTCAGCGGACTACATTTTTACTTATCTCGTCTAAAAAACGAAGGAATTTTTTATTTGCAAAGAATACAGGTAATAATTTACACATAGCCCAAGCTATATCATTGGCGAAAATGCGACCTAGCAGATACAGGGTAAACATGACAAATGACACAGAATAGTATGTTGCTTTTACAACGCAGCAGAAACTCATCCAACTCGCCTCGGAGCGCGGAGTTTGAATGCCCGCGGACTAATTTTTTTTTGCAAATTGATTATATTTGCACGAGGGAAGTTGCGTGTAAACCCCTTTACAGATTTTTTTTGACGTGGTACACAAAAAGTTACGTAATTTTCTGGTTGCTAAGTGAGCGAAACTCAAGTTCGGCAGTACATGTTTATTATATCCGATAATAAGGTAACTTTGAAGTACCTGCTTCTGCGTAATACACAGGGGCATACGAAAAAATCGGAAGAACGAGTCAACATTTTTTTCGGAGTAACTGACTGTGACTTGATATTCTTTTTCAATTCTGAGCAACTGATAAATGGATAAGTTCTCCATATGTGTTCAACTTTATGAGACCAGTAGTGGCTTATGGATACATAAAAAAGAACAGAAAGTAATAAAGTGATTGTGTTACATAATATAATAACACAAAATGTAATCTCTGAAACCTCTTAGTGGCGTTATATTATTAATACCTTTTATTTCAGCATTTCGCCATGCAAAAAATGCAAAATTAGGAATGTTTAAGAGAAAAATGTAGCCCCGTTTTCAACGTAAGAAAAACATTAAAAAAAATAACTATTAAGACCTAACTTGCTGAAGTATAACCAACTCACAATAATGTGCATGGCAATTAACATTTGGACTACTTAAATAATACCATCTATAATCGATAGCCAACTTTTTATTTAATTATTTTACTTAAACTTTAAACTTAATGCCTTCCTTCTTTCTATATTTTTTAGAATGCAGATTCGAAATGTCGGTGGCTTTTACGGACCCCCAACGGGCCCTAAGCTACCAGTTGACTCTCTATTTGAAAATAGTTTTGAACATTTAAAAACCATCTTATAAACAATATTTGTTAGTAAAAACACCTTCTTTTCTGCCGAGAGCAGCAGTTTTCCAGAAAAATATAGAATTGGCTGATAATTCATTTTAGCATCTTTTAATCAGTTTGCCTATGTTGATATACTAAGTACTGTATTTTGTGCACGTGTCCTACCACATTTCGTACAAAAAGTGAGATGATTACTTAACCAATGATTTTGGGTATCCATACAAATCTGTCTACTTAGAACAAAGTAAGAACAAGTAAAATTAATTATTACCTAGCCAAAAGGAAAACAGGAAAAAATACATTTTGTAAAGGATAAAGACGGGAAACTTTTAAAAGAAGGAAATCAGATAATGCACAGATGGAGTGAATATTTTCAAGAACTGTTGAACTATGAAGAAACGGAAATGGAGGTGATAGAAGAATACCCAGATGGAAAAGACGACCACATGCAAGAAGATAATATAAAAACTGAAGAAATCGAAGAGGCGATAAGAAAGCTAAAAAGTGGAAAATCGGCAGGCCATGATAAGATAACCGCTGAAATGTTGAAAAGTCTGGGGCCAAAAGCAACCAGGTTATTAGAAAGAATATTCCAGAAGGCGTGGCATGAGGGGAAAATTCCTAAGGATTGGGAAATAGGCATAATAATGCCAATACACAAAAAAGGTGATGCGATGAAGTGTGATAACTATAGAGGGATTACATTACTTAGTATTGTTGGAAAAGTGTATGAAAGAATACTAAATAATCGACTATTAACACATATAGAACCCTAATTAGAAGAGACCCAGTCAGGATTTAGGAAAGGAAGAAGTACCCAAGACAATGTATTCACAGTAAAACAAATTGCAGAGAAATTACTAAGGCAAAGCAGACAAGGGTATATAGCATACGTCGACCTAGAAAAAGCCTTCGACAGAGCTCCGAGAAAATTAATATGGAACAGTTTGAAAAGAAGAGGAGTAAAACAAAGACTCAGGAAAGCAGTAGAAGGTATGTACAAACATAACATAAACTATGTAAGGACTGGAAACATGGAGGCGCAGACATTTGAAATTAATGAAGGCCTACGTCAAGGAGGAGTATTGAGCCCTACGCTTTTTACAATACTTATGGATGACGCTACAAAAGAAGTAAAGAAGAAAGCAAAAGCCCTACATATTGGATTTCATAAAATGAAACAGACAGTACTTGGCGAATGTACTTTTGCAGACGATATAGTCGTTTTTGCCAATAACGAAAAAGAACTGCAGAACAACTTAAATGAGTGGAACAAGGTGCTTAAGAATATGAAAATGAAAATAAATAAAGACAAAACAAAAGTGATGACGTTAGGGAAGGAGCAAAAAAACATTAAAATAGAGATCGAAGGGGTACAACTGGAACAAGTTAACACATATAAATATCTAGGAGTTCAAATGGATCCTCAGGGAAGCTGTGAAACAGAAGTGAAAGCAAGAATAGAATCAACAGCTAAACTATATCATTCGCTCAATAGAACTTTCTTGAATCAGAAAAATATAAGCAAGAAAACAAAAATGACTGTGTTTAGAACCATATTTAGACCAATATTGATTTATGGCTGTGAGAGTTGGGTATTGACTAATGCAATAAAAAGCAAATTACAAGCGATGGAAATGAGATATTTGAGGAAGGTGAAAGGAATAACCAGAAGAGATAGACTAAGGAATGAGCAAGTAAGAGAGGAATTGGAAGTGCAATCCGTACTGGAAATTGTAGAACAGCATCAGCTAAGATGGTTTGGACATTTGATAAGAATGCAAGAGGACAGAATGGTAAAATGTATCTGGCAAGCCCGAACACAAACAAAAAGAGGAAGAGGTCGACCACCACTAACATGGGACAAGACTATCAGCACAATTCTAGCGAAGAAGGGAAAAACATGGGAGAATGCAAAGGCAATGGCAAGGAATAAGAAGCAGTGGGCAAAATTTGTGCATGAACAATAAACTGAACATAATACCCTTACACCTACGGGTAGAAAGGGATAGGATTATATATATACCTAGCCAATAACAAATTCAAGCTTCTGGCTTATTTGTCTCCAAAACTACTACTCTCAATTATATCAAACGAGAGTGCCTTTCTTATGCGAAACGCCATTTTTCGTATATTCACTTAGATTTTACGAATAACACGACTCTAAAAGTCTATGACGCTCCTCGCTTTTGCACACACTTTTCCTTCTCAACCATATACCAAATAGTTTCCAAGCTCACCTAATCGAACATCAGATAAATATGCCAAATTCCAGAGCGTGTAATTCAATTAAGACAGTGTCTTTCTATTACCTTCTTCGTACTGCACTTTTCATTCCTTTTTTGTTGAGTGCTGATAACCCTTAGAAGTTTGCAATACTATTTCTCTGCACCAGGTATACATTTTCTAAACTAGCAGTAATCGAAAATTCATGTGGACCATACGATTATACAATTTCATTTGTTTTCAATAAACAGGGTGTTTCGCAACAAGACGGCCATAGCTTAAGGGTGTGGTGTTGAGTTCAATTTAAGTCAAAAATGTCTGACGAACATATGCCCTAAACTTGATTGTAATGGAGCTACACTAGCTTTATGTTAAAAATGCAGGTAAAAAACCAAGAGTAAATTATTTATTTAATTGAATTTCATGATTTAAAGACCGTATTACTGTAGTAATTGTTCAAAATGTCTACCTAATTCTTGCATACACAGTTGACTCCTAAAAATTGAAAAGAATCTTCTTCGAAGAGCCCCATATAATCTGCATGAATAGTTGTTGCAGCATCCAAAATCTTAGCAATGAACTCTTTTTTTTCAGAGCTGAGCTCGTTTTAATATATAAAATACTAAATTTCTAACAATTATTAAAAGAAGATAAAGAAAAAAGCAACTATTCATGGTCAACATGCTTTTATTGCCGGGAAATTAAGCATCAGCAGGTACCTATTTACAAATTTTAAAAATTCAAAACGCTTGTATTTTCGTTACGAATGAGTTTTTCGCATACGTTCATAAATCATTTTTGAATTAAAATTACCTCGGCAACACACCCCTAAGCTATTGTCGTCATATCGCGGGACACCATGTTTAACGCTGATTTTTCTGAAATGGACGTTGGAGTTGGCTGCGATGCGATTGAATAACTTATTTGTTTCTTTTCAAAAATATATCATTCTACACACAGTAGATATTTACGTCTGCAGACTGTGTCAGAGTTTTTTTTCACCGAGCTAATTTGTATAGTTTTTACTCTGACATATGTATCACAGCTCCGTTGGTTTGTTTATAAACCCTGTAAATCAGATTAAAATTATACAAATTAATACAGACACATTCAAATCTTTACATTTTAAATATCTTCTAAGGTACTTTTTCATCTTTTGCACTTAAATGAAAAAATATCTTTTTACATTTTTTTATCGCTTAGTTCATTAATTAGGTTTTATTCTTTTCACACAACTCAAACTTTTTTCTAAAATGTTAAATAAGAACATTTGCCCTCTCTAAACTCACAATCCGCTCGCACGCTGTACAATATACAGGGTGTTACAAAAATGGCGCATGAACCCCATATTACGCCATTAAGCGGCACTTAGTGAGTAGGAAAAAATTATTAAAATAGTCCTTCTGTTATATTTTTCAAGATTCAGCGAGGTTTTACTAACCTCAAAACTAACTGAGTTGTTCGTTATATGACAAAATTATTTATAAGTAGTTATATTATTATTTTTAGCTTTATGTGTGTATTGTTTTTCTATCCTAATATTGACTATTAAAGAAATTAATAATCACACGCTGTACTCCTATATCTTAAAAAAACAACACAAAGATTTTTTAAACATTTTTTTCCTACTCACGAAGTGTTCCTTAATAGCGTAACATGAAGAAAATGCCCCATTTTTGCAAGACCCTGTATTCCCAGTAAAAACGAAGGTATTAAATGGCACCTTATTTAAAAAATATATATCTGTAACACCGTGGAACAGAAAATGTAGCTGTAGTCTAGACTCTAGAGTAACGTTTTTATTTACATACCATTGATATTTTACTACTATGGATACCAATGGTGACATATGTGCTTTTCGTTACTTCAGAAAAACGCATTTTAATGAAAATGCTGCGTCAACGTCCATATCAATAAATACGAGGTGCACTAGATTAATAATCTACCTAGCCATGACGATAAGTAAATATTACAATAAACGGAACTGTATCGTGTTACACTACGTTTTAATGGTTATTGTACAAAATTTCACCGATTTATGACATATCACTGATCTTGTGTATTAGTTTATCATTAATAAAAGTGCTAACTTTGGAAGGCCACAGACTGAAAATTATGCATGAAACGATGCTGGCATTTGCACTATAAGGTGGGAATGGTCCAAGCATGTGTCAAATAAAACATTGGTCAAGACGGTTCCATTGGGGTTGTGAATCGGTAGAAGCCGATGAGACAAACATAGCCGAAAACTGCAACAAAACCTGAAATGTATAGTCGTTGATTTTTCAAAATCGATGTAGCAGAGATAGCTTTAGCGTTGAGGGTATCTAAACCAAATTTTGCATGAAAACCGTAGAACAAGCAAAGTGTCAGCTAGATGGATTCCAAGACTTTTGACTCCTCAATAGAGAGATTGTCTTTGCAAGACTTCTCCAAGGAATTTGTCTTTACTGAAAAAGGATCTAGACATGTTGTGCCAAATAGTGAAAGGGGGTGAAACCTGGGACGACTATTGGGATCCAGAGATCAAGCAGGAATCAATGCAGTGGGTCTATAAGGGTTCGCCGTCTCCAAACAAATGTCGAACATAAGCGTCTGCAGTCAGACTTATGGCGATAGTGTCGTTGGGATCACCAGAATTTTTTGTTTAGCTGATTGCCTAGAGAAAAGTACAAAAATCACCGCCAGTGTCTATTCTATCACACTTGAGAAACTACATCGTGGGTGGTGTACAGAAGAAAACGTCCAATTTCATGAGGAAAGGGGTTCTGATTCTTCACGACAGTGCAAGAGTACACAAGCCCCAACCTGTTCAAGCTTTAATGAAAAAATTACGATCCCTTGAGTTGGATCATTCACATGGTGGCATGTGACTATTACTTGTTCAATTTAAAAAACCTACGAGTTTGCCGGATTTCTTCTGACAAAGAAATTCAGCGTGCACGATAATGCTATTCTAGCAACTCCCGGAAAAGTGGAAAAAGTGTATAAAGTGAGATGATGTGATGACAATACAGAAGAATAAGAGATAATTAGTGCTTTAAGCTCTAAGTATCCCCCCCCCCCCCTTCCCTTTGTAGATTATTAATCTAGTGCCCCTCGTAGATTTATAATACGTGACTCCTTCGAGCTATGTATTGTTATAATGGCAGCTCTGTTGTCGTTTAAAAAGATTAATTTAGAGCTCATTTTAAAACAATTGTGGCCTATGTAAGACATTACATTTTCTAAACGCTTAAAAATTGCGGTTACGCCGTCTTAACGGCAATTTCAAGAAATAACTCCCCGAAAAGCTCTTATTTTCGAATTTAGATTTCCTCGGAGATAAGGTTTAATTAATGAGCCGTGTGGATTGTAATAACGGCGGGTTCGTCACGGGGACCGACAGGTGGCTCCAGCACCGGGCCGTTTTTGACGCTCATTTGTCCGTCTTTTAATGGTACTTCGGCAAAGTCTGCACTTGCCGCGTGACGGGGTGACTGATCAGCTGATAAGACAACACTCGGGCCGGACATGACGGACATCTGTTCCACCGATGCCTATTTTGTTTGAAGGTGTTTAGAATTTTGTATTTTTTGTGTTCGCCATATATGCAACATAGACGAACGGCCCAGCTTTTCGCGTTCCGCGTGCCGTGTATAAATACCGCGATTAGCCACGCCCTCTGACGCAGCAGTGTTCGTTTGTTTTTGGCAACGAAAAGTTTATACTGTACTTTGAGTATAATGTACTCATTGAGCTGTCAATATGTTTTTGTATGTGGCATTAGCATAGTTCACGAACTTATTTTATTATTTATCAAGCTGTCTCTGAAATCAGTACAAAAAACTTCGACAAAAACTGTATTATTCAAAGTATAATTTAGCAATTGTGGTTGAACTTTGATGAAGAATAATTGAAAAGTTTTAATTAGACATAACAAAAACTAACTTTAGCGTGAGCTGAACATGTATTATATTAGGAGTATTAACATAAGTTAGCTTTTTTATTATTTTCCCATTTCTATTAGTATGTAGTTGACATTCCTAGGCGAGATCTTTCCCAACTATTTTTACTATGTCGTCTTTCTATCGCGTTCTATGAATCTATTCTCCATATACAGCCCGTTCTGTCCATACAAACCACAATGATTTCGTTTGGCACATCGCAGTTTAGAAATGTATTCAAATTAAGATATACATTAAGGACATTAGCAACAGCAATGTAAATTATTATCGAACTAAAGTGCCACTGTACTCTGTCAATAATAGTTGATGCATTATATTGCATTTGTTCTACTATCCCATACTTGTTGATGGGTTGTATGCTATTAATGCAAAACAATTAAGTGGAACAAGATTCTTTAAATTGATTTTAAATGGTGCAAGCCAAGGCGTTGTGTGCAGATTTTAATTAAACACTGTCTTAATGAGTCAAATAATCCTTGTGCCATTTTGGAAAAATGATTAAAGATTTAAAAATTAGCGTGAACTCACGAATATGATTTCATAATTTAATTAATTCTCTTTTATATTCATAGCATGGCTCGCCTTTTTTTGCAGTCATATGATACTCCTCCCCATTGATCTTTCAATGGTTCTTAGTACAATTTTTTGTATACTGGTTCTTTTGTTATTCACCATATTCTCAAATTATAGGTATATTATTGCTCACAAGATATATTAATTTATTATTTTCAGTGCTATTTAAGCAATAGTGATTTCTATTATTTAACAAAAAAAGCGATGGTGAGCTGGTTGCCCAGCAAGCAATTGCTCGCCTTACAGGTGGCAGGCGCGGCTTCGAATCCCGGCAGACTCGAGGATTTTAACATCTTAGGCTCCCCGGTTACCCCGCTAACACCGTGGTAGTTGTTAACCCCTAACAAAAGATCGCTTCCTCACTTTCGACGGACAAAGCTAGCTACCTAGTAATTTTTTATTATACTTTTTTGAAAACAACGTAAAAAAGGATTAGAGATAAATTTTATTTTCAGTTGTAATATAACAAGTGGAATGGTTATTATCGATGATTTTTCTTCCGAGTGAAAACCGGAACCTAAATTTAACGAGTGCGTAGCACGAGTTAAATTTGCTGTTTCGGTTTTAACGAGTAAAAAATTATCGATCATTAATCATTACACGAATTATATTTGGAAAGAGAATATATTGAATGAAATGCAAAATATCAAATATTTACTTTTTGTTCTTAGGTTGGCACTGTTAATGTTGGTTACCCTGCTGTCAATTTTAAGTCTATGTCAAATTCGAGGTTAGCAGGTTAGATTTTGTTTGTTATCTGACACAGACTGACACAAAACCTAACCTGCTAACGTCGAATTTGACACGGACTTAAAATTGACATCAGGGTAACCAACATTAACAGTGCCAACCTAAGAAAAAAATCACAACCATTTATGATCACCCGTAAAAACAATTACGAAAATAAATTACTACCGCTGTGATAATGTGTAGCTAGGCATTTGCATGCCCCTCATTGGTTGAAATTGCGTCACGTGATACATGAAATATATTCTCAAATTAATAATAATACATTGCAAAATAGTACCAAACACATTTCCTTAGCAACAATTTATTTTTTATTAATTTAGCACACGGAAAATAATCGGACATCGGCAAAAGTTTTCCGTGCGGTGTTCTGAAAAAGCCACTTTTACGTCATTGGAAAAACAGATGAAAACAATGTGTTTTCGGAAAAGTATAATAAAAAATCCATTACAAGACTAATTTCATGGTTTGTTTACAGCGTTTCTAAGGAAAAGTTTCTTGATTGTTTACAATGTTTCTAAGGATACGACCAAGGTTACTAATTTTAAAAGTTCTTCGGATAAACTGGTATTATCTTTTAAGTAAAATGATATAGCATAAAACCCGATTCGGGAACAAAGTTTCGTTTTCACTGTAGGGAAATGTACTGTATTCATAAATACAAAATTGTTTAAAAAGGTAATAGTTTTCTACATGGCAACACTTTTCTGCATAGCAACTGAAAATCGTTTAGAAGAGTGGTGCTTTTCTGTATAGCAACACTTTTTGCATAGTTTAATTTATAAATGCATAATATTTCACATGGTTTTGATTTTTTTATTATCATTTTGTTAGGCATTTTGTAGAGTACGTGAAAAAATTGCATGAGCAACACGTGAGAACTTTTCTCAACTTGTACAATATACTATTTCTACTCTCGTGAAGAACTATCACTTTCTTCCCTTGCAGTATAATATACTACCGGGTGTCTTAAAAAGAATTACATCTAGTATTTTTTGAATTTCCCATAATGCAATACCAATACCGACCTAGCGGCACATAAAAATTTACATGCAACCAAAATTCCAAACCTACTAGATGTTGTTCTTTTTAAGGCACCGGGTATTATTTAAAATTTTGCCTTTCCAGCCTGCCCCCCAGTTGCCAGGTGTGAGCATTGAACCTACCTTTAGAATCGCAGTCGAGCTCCATACCCAGTCATCCAACCTTGCCTGTGACCTGCTATTCCAAAAAGATGGAATTAAGTGGGGTTGATTCAATTCCCAGACAAATTATTTTATCCGCAAACGTCACAAAAGTGACAACTTATTTGTCTTTATTGACAAGGTAAAAGTGTCACTTTATCTGCCTAAGCAGATAAAATAGCGACTTTTGCGTACTTTATCTGCCTAAGCAGACAAAATCGTTGTCCTCTTTCTTTCTTTCTATGTTTGTTCGCTATCTCCTCCGAAGATACTGGACCGATTAAATTGTATGATGGCTGAAAATTTTGCTAATTTTTAGACTTAGATCGTAGGCCGGTTTTTATTTTCAAAACGAGTACGAAAAAGTTTTAATTTAAATAAACCTTTAAGCAGCGGATCGGACCATCTGTCGCCGTGGTTTATGGTGTGACAGCTGCTGTGGCCGTGTGCTATTAGCTTGGGTGATTCAGTATGTTCATATATCATTACAGTAGCGCG